>JBBPTU010000528.1:0-22087 GCA_038094295.1 Tylopilus aff. beelii | reverse complement strand
CTTATTATTCGTGGAGAAGATCCCGTTAGTACGCGTGCGCCATATTAGGCCTAGCTGCAGCTCGCAGCCGAGTCGCGTTCGTCGCGCCAGACCCCAGATTTGGTATCGTTGGATCAACTCCACACGTGTCTTGACGGATCCTCGGGCCGCCAACAAGAAGCCCATCACATCCGAAGTCGTGCCGACTGGCGTTGACGGGCGTCGTTCGGCGCGGGACAATCCATTGTCGGCAAGGGTGATGCCGTATCGCACATGTAACGCTGCGCTAAAAGCCAGTGTTAACACGTTCTTTGCATTTCCTGAACCTTGATCCTCTCAGAGGTGTACAATATGACCTCGTACGAATATATGACCTCATTCGTTGCTCAACGTTTCTGCTTACCATCTAACCTGATCTCCGATACCAACCCTGCAGGGCCCCTGTCAGCAGTGCCGACAGTATACTTAATACGTGAGGACGCTGGCGGGCATCGCTCGATGACCTCGGCAGGCTAACGAGATGTGCTCACGCATCCATCCGGTCTCGGGTGGCGTTCTTGAAGGAACCCTGAACTCTCGTCGAAAGAGGGATGTCAATGTGCCAATGTGGAAGACAAGGTGTATCTTCTATAGGCCACTCTCACAGACGGTTTAAGAATCTAAGCTCTGGACCACATCCCCACGCCCGAGAACACGCCTACCGCTCGCAGGACGGCAGTCACCAAGTTCTTCCGGAGACCAGTTAAAGAAATCCCGATTGAATCCGCCGTAGTCTTGTAAGTGGCGCACGACTCAAATATTTTACAAGAAGGCTTGTGGCATTTATGCACGTCTTTCTACCTGAAGCGTTGCATCAACACGATCTGTTCTACTATCCGTATAGCAGTAAGGAGTGGTTCACCTCGAATCGATAAGTCGCGACTCTGGCATTCTAGCACGTCCCTACAGGTCGTCGAATTTATCCCTGCCTCAGCGGAGCCTTAGCACTTAGGAATGAGGATATAACGGTATTAAGTAGAAAGTTATACTCTATAGTATCCCATCGCCCGTAAAGCATAACCCATACTGGCGCGATCCATCAGACCCTTGACCCGCGCCTCAACCGCTCCGCCTCCATCTTGCGCCCCTGCGCCTGCTGCGCAGGCATGTCCTTGCGTCGCATCTACCCCGTCTTGCCCTCGTTCTCGGCGCGCTTCGCGTGCATCGCGGACAGGTCGACGACGCGGGGCGGGCGACGACGCAAATCTGATGACGTCCAAGTACAGCACCTTGGTCTCCGTCGCGAGAGCGCGGATCGTCACCGGCGGCGACCGAGGTACGTCCTCCTCGGACGCTTCCGAATCGGATAGCGTCGACGGGTCAAGAGGTGGCGTGCGTGCCCGGACAAGTTCTGGTAGGAGCGCAAGGACTCGGATTTCCTTGAGGTCTTGGCCCCTGAGATACGCGTTCTCGGTCCGCAGGAACCGTCCCACGGAGGGCTTCGATCTAGGAGGAGATGAGATCCGCTCGCGACGAGGCCGTGTCGTGCGGGGTACCTGTTCCAGCAGGCGTGATGTTTCGATGCTCCATTTGATGGGTTGTCGGATTCAACGGGTTGGTTGCCGGCGGCTGACTCAAGCTCGACGATGGTGTCCGACTGCTTCTTTCTCGCCTCCATGCGGCCTTCCATCGGTTCTATCTTGACCATTGACTCGTGGATCGTCTGCTATCTCGCCTTGGGACTACGAACAAGACTCGTGCCAAGCGCTGTAAGTGTCCAAGAAGACGACTCGGAGCACAGATGACAGGACAGTGCCAGTGACAATCACTGAGGACACGGAGGTCCGGGTTGTTCTCGGCCTTGAGAGTAACGCATCGAACGTATGCAGTGTGACGCTGTGTGGAGATGGATTTTCTAGGAGGGTAATTGGATCTCTAAGAATCATGCTGGCGATGGACAACGTACTAGTATAGGAGCACCGTCCAAAATAGGACTCAATGTCACGTGATTGCCGCGACGTCGCTCAATCAACTACTACTCTCTTCAAGTTAGCGTAATGTCTGAACCGACTGCTCTGTTCAAGTTTTCAATTTAGCTATGCGCAATTCGCACACTCGGCGCCTCGCCGCTCTCAAGTGGTTGTTTAACCCTCCGTCAAATGCCCAGCTCGCGTCTCTCCACGACGTTTGTCTGTTCCGGTTCTGTTCCGTTTGTACGGCATAGCGTCGGAGGATCTTCGCGCCTCCCGGCTTTTCCGCGAAAAGTGCGAGTTAGCCAGAGCGCGTGTATCCCGACGCGACTCACATGTTCTTTCAAATAACCTGTCACGTCCACAACGAACCCGTCGATGATGACGACGCATCGTCCAGGTTTCGAGTCTACGTATGCTTGCGTCTCCTCGACAGTCCACTCTTTGTCGTTCCAGGCCCCCGCATCGTCCCCCTCTACTTCAGTACCCAGCGCCTTCTGTCGCATGTACTCTTGGGCTTCGTCGATATCTTGCTGGCGTGCACGCCGAAGGGCCGTGACCAAGCCGAGGGCGTAAAGCCCGCTGATAATCCATTTTGCTGGGTCCCAGTCCATTTTAGACGGCCCGGATCTGTAGTCGTGAGGAAAGGCGTGCTATCCGAGGGTGAGCGATTTGTCCATGACAGGAAAGGGTATTTGTCTCACGTGCTAAACGAACAAGAACGTGAGCATGAGGTTTTACGACGGATGTTGACTTACGAAGTTGTGATTTCCTTCTCCCCAGGTCAGGATGGCCAGCAACTACAAGATTGCGTTATTCCGGCCCGATGGACATCGTGGAAGCTTACCAAATTTCCCCTGGACGTGTGCTCATCAGAGTATGGTTGCAAACCATTCCAGTGTGCTACTCTGTCCATGAATGAACTAGAGGAACTCGAGCCGTTTCTCTTCACTCACGAATTCACGAGGAAAATAGCGTGCCAGACTGAAAAAGTATAAGGCCAAAATGCAATTTGATACGACTATAGACTCACCCCACAATTTGGTCACCAATCCACCGTAGATGAATCCCCCCAGAGGATCTCCCCAGGAATAACCCAGAAAGACAGGTATGACGATGCCGATGATGAGCGCAATTGGAACTAAGAGTCCTCAAGGCGTGCACACAGGTGAATGATGGTATACTAACTATAATGCTTGTGTTGAAACCGGACAACTTATCATGCGCTGATCAGATTTGACGAACGGGTTCCTTCTGTGATTTCTTACTCACGTAAGTCACTATCCAGGTCCTCCCGGTCGACAGTGTTGATATACTCGTGCCTTTCATTGACAAAGAGCCATCCCATATGGGAATAAAACAGTCCTCGTGTGGCGGCATACCTTTGGATTTGCAGTGAGATCTATTTCATACACCTCTGGATAAGTTGGAACTCACGGATCGTGAATAGGGTCATCTGTAAACCTCTGTAAACGCCGAGTGAGAGGACGTTTATGATAGAGAAATTACTCACGTGGTGCAGGCGGTGTCGAAGGCACCTTCGCCTTTGTTAATTACAATTCCCGCAAAAGTTATCAACTTACCACCACTAGGGGATCGGTCGGCATATTGGATCAAGAGACTGATTTCGTTACGCACCTTTATAGATCCCTGCCAGCCGCTTGAGCCGAGAATAACGAGTACTACATGTACTGGAAGGCTCGCTTTGAAGGCGCGATGTGAATATAGCCTGTGATAACCGATCGTTATACTTTTTGTCGTCTGGTGAGTGGCCGACAAACACGGTTCGTTTCTTGCGCGCTCACCCGAAGACACCCAATTGCGAGAGTATGAAAGACATGTACAACGTCGCGCGCGCGGCGCGAGCTGGAGGCATCAAGTAGACCCCGATAAAAGCCGCGATATGGACAGAGACGAGGAAAGAGGCTCTGCTCCACCAAATCTCGGCTCTTCGGTGGGACGGTTGGTTAGCCATCTCGGTAGCAAGGTTTCTTTCGACCTCAACTCTGCCCTGGCTTGATGGGCCACACTTTATATGCTTTCGATCAGGGTTTATGTAAGTCACCCCGTTGACGACCCGCCCTCACGGGAACTAACGGACCGTAATGATACGAGTGCTACTTAAATCGAATAGACTGACATATCACCCTTGTAGATTATTCCGGACACCTTGTCAGAGGGAGACTGGCTATGTAGGACAGCAATGGGTTATAATTTAGTTGCAATTTTCTCTGAAGATGCACGACCATTATAATCCAGTGGCATTGTACCAACATTAGTTTCAATGTGCGACATTAGTGATATTTTTCTCGTCATACCACTTTACGAACCATTATCTACAGGTGAGACGGTCACATGTAAAGGCAATCAAAAGCTAAAGAAGCCCGGACAATCGTGTCCATTCGGCACAGCGGGAATTCGGCCCCCGCGCTTCGGCTTCTGATTAAGGGAATTGAGATTATTGCCTCTTCAGCCTGCTGAGCCGTTTGAGCACGATCGCTCGCATGCCCCTACCGGGCCGTACCCGTGCCCTCTGTACCCGTTCGTCATTAACCGCGATGTTACCCGCACGTGTGATTCCCTACATCACGAACAGTACTGAGTTTAAGTTCCTGATTTGACGAGACAGGCCGTAGGAATTTGCACCGCTCCGGTACATATACATCTCACCTTGTCACCTTGGTCCTTGTTTGAAGCAAGGTTTCTGTCAGACCCAAAACCCCGTGGGAATCGTAGCCCCTGTCCTACCGGATTTTGCTGTTTCGTTCGTTGATAGGTAGATCGCGGCGTATGTATCCCAGTCGCCGTTCTTTACTATTCGGTTTCGGTTTCGATTCAACGATTGTCGTGTTTGCTTGCTGATATTGTATCCTAACTCTCTTCCCACTGCGGAACCGCATCCTCAGGAACATTCGTTCTCCTGCGCCTTTTCGAGTCCTCTCTTACTCCCGCCCTCTTCTCTCTCTCAGGTTCAGCTCCCGGTGAAATCTGCCCCATGCGTCTCCATCATCTGTTTCTCATCGTTCGACCTTGCTAAGCTTGCTTGGTGCTCATTCTACCTATGCAGCTTGCTCTTGTCGGATCAGCTTTTGCCCATCCTTTTGTCCCACTCTCCTCGCCGCACCCGCAACAATCAACATCCACGAACTATTCCTACTCAATCGAGTCATTGGTCTCAGTGCACTGTATACTAGGTCTGCATTCATCTGCCCTCACGACAACGCTTGAGGCCTTCGTACCACCACCACGCCGTCAACAACCACGATGCAGCAACCCCGCTAACTCACTGCGCTGACGTTGACGACGATGCAGCAGGAGCGATCCTGCTGCCACCACGCGCCCACGCCGACCCGACGACTACTGCGCCGACGCCGATGCAGCGACAGTAACAGCAACCGCGCTGACACCACCACTGCGACTGCGACCACGACGTGTGAGGCGGCACTGACCACATCGTCGCAGACAACATCACCCCTGCTATTTTGAATGTGTTCATGTCGTAGTTAGAATTTTATTGATTCATTTTTTCTACTACTTGAACACCAAGATTGAAGCTTGAAGTGTGAGGGGCCCAAAGAACCCAGAAAAAAACATATTGTACAAGCGACACAGCACAGGCACGCACTGGCAGAGGCTAGGATTTGCCTATAGGGTTTTACCTTTCCATCATCAGATGAGATAAATGCTACCAGATCCACCGTGCACGATCATGATACATCTTCACGGGAATGGCCGAACAGGTATGGTTGCCGAAATGGTATCCTTATACATCCGAACGAACCTGCGACTCAAGTGGCAGTACAATTCCTATCACTTTTTACTCTGCTACGGTACTTTTATGATCTGCTAATGTTTACGATGACTATGACACGTATTGTGTCAAGTATATCACACTCGCATCGCTGGCAGGTGACAGCACATGCACATCGGCTTTTGCATACGAAGACCTACCATAAACAGTGTGTAGTCCTCTGAAAATTTTCACCGCAACACTCAAACGCCTCACCACACTGTTGTCGAGAACATCATCACCTGTCGCCTATGCCTGTACTATCTTTTCGAGTGCTCGTGCTCCCTATACTGTTCCGAGTGCTCCCTTGTTGCCACCACTGTGTTGTTTCGAACCCAATCACTGCCATGATTCACTGGTCGCCTCCGATTGAGGCTGTCCCCACTTGGTCCTTTGGAGTATGAGTACTCAAACTTGACCGAGACAGTTTCTCTCTAAGTGAATATGATGCCGAGTCAATGCGGCAAGTCGTGTGATTACCTAAATGCTTGCCGCTCGGACTTAACCGAATAACTTGGTTTTAAACATGTGGGCAAGTTGAAGACATGCACACTATGTACATTGAACAAGAATTCCTTTAGGCCGACCGCTCTCTTCAAGTTTTCAATTTAGCTACGCGCAATTCACATACTCTGCGCTTCGCTGCTCTCGAGTGGTTGTTTAACCCTCCGTCAAATGCCCAGCTCGCGTCTCTCCACGACGTTTGTCCTTCCCGGCTCTGTTCCGTTTGTACGGCGTAGCGTCGGAGGATCTTCGCGCCTCCAGGCTTTTCCGTGAAAAGTGCGAGTTAGCCAGAGCGACGCCGTGCATCCCGACGTGACTCACATGTTCCTTCAAATAACCTGTCACGTCCACGGCAAACCCGTCGATGATGACGACACATCGTCCAGGATCTGAGTCTACGTATGCTCGTGTCTCCTCGATTGTCCACTCCTTGTCGTTCCAGGCCCTCGCATCTTCCCCCTCTACTTCAGTGCCCAGCGCCTTCTGTCGCATGTACTCCTTGGCTTCGTCGATATCTTGTTGTCGCGCACGACGAATGGCCGTGACCAAGCCGAGGGCGTGAAGCCCATTGATGATCCATTTCGATGGGTCCCAGTCCAGTTTAGACGGTCCGGATCTGTAGTCGTGAGGAAAGGCGTGCTATCCGAGGGTGAGTGATTTGTCCATGTCAGAAGAGGGTATTCATCTCACGTGCTGAATGAGCAAGAGCGTGAGAATGGGGTTTCAAGACAGTTGTTGACTTACGAAGTTGTGATTTCCTTCTCCACCGGTCAGGATGGCCAGCAACTACAGGATTGCGTTATTCCAGCCCGATGGTTATCGTGGAAGCTTACCAAATTTCCCCTGGATGTGTCTTCGTCAGAGTATGGCTGCAAACCATTCCAGTGTGCTGCTCTGTCCATGAATGAATTAGAGGAACTCGAGTTGTTTCTCTTCACTCACGAATTCACGAGGAAAGTAGAGTGCCAGACTGAGAAAGTATCAGGCCGAAACGTCGTTTGGTACGACCATAGACTCACTCCACAATCTGGTCACCAATCCACCATAGATGAATCCCCCCATAGGATCTCCCCAGGAATAACCCAGAAGAACAGGTAAGACGATGCCGAGGGTGAGCGCGATTGGAACTAGGAACCATCAAGGCGTGCAAACTGGTGAATGATGATATACTAACTATAATACTTGTGTTGAATCCGGACAACTTATCATGCACTGATCAGATCTGATGAACGGGTTCCTTCCGTGATTTATTACTCACGCAGGTCGCTGTCGAGGTCCTCCCGGTCGACAGTATTGATACGCTCGTGCCTTTCTGTGACTAAGAGCCATCCGATGTGGGAATAAAACAATCCTCGTGTGATGGCATATCTTTGGATTTGCGGTGAGATTGATTTGATACACCTCTGGATAAGTTGGAACTCACGGATCATGAATAGGGTCATCGGTAAACCTCTGTAAACGCCGAGTGAGAGGACGTTTATGATTGAGAAATTACTCACGTGGTGCAGGCGGTGTCGAAGGCACCTGCGCTTTCGTTAATTACAATTCCCGCCAAAGTTATCAACTTACCACCACTAGGTGATCGGTCGGTATACTGGATGAAGAGAGCTATTTTGTTACGCACCTTTATAGATCCCTGCCAGGCACTCGAGCCGAGGACGACGAGTACTACACGCACTGGAAGGCTCGCTTTGAAGGCGCGATGTGAATATAGCCTATGATAACCGATCGTTATACTTTTTGTGGGTGGTAAGTGGCCTACAAACACGGTTCGTTTCTTGCGCGCTCACCCAAAGCAAGCCAAATGCCCGAGTATGAAGGACATGTACAACGTCGCGCGCGCGGCGCGAGCCGGAGGCATCAAGTAGACTCCGATAAAAGCCGCGATATGGACAGAGACGAGGAGAGGGGCATTGTTCCACCAAATTTCGCCTCTTCGATGGGACTGTTGGTTGGCCATCTCAGTAGCAAGATTTCCTTCGACCTCAACTCCGCCCTAGCTTGACGGGCGACACTTTATATGCTTTCGATGAATACTTTATGTAAGTCTCTAGCTCGAAAGAATTGGATGCTGTGAGTCACCCCATTGAGAAGATGACACTAGAAGCTCGAGAAGGTTCCGATGCTGACAGCGATCGATTGGTTGATTCGTCTTTATCGGCTGACATGAATTCGGACGACCCGCGACAACACTTTTCATTGTCTACGGTGTTGGGAAGTATGTCGCCGATTCGTCAACAGCACGAGTGCCACAAACCGGACGTCGCTGGAAAGTCCCCAAGGTATGCTGGTCAGCAAAAGTGTCAAAACCACTTTATACTCGTCGTACGTGGAGAAGATCCCGTTAGTAGGCCATATTACTAGGTCTAGCCTATCTAGCCACAGCTTGCAGCCGAGTAGCGTTCGTCGCGCCGATCCCAAATTTGGTATCGTTGGATGCGATCAACTCACACGTGTCTCGATGGATCCCCGGGCGCCAACAAGAAGCCCATCAAGTCGTGCCAATGGGCGTCATTCGGTGTGGGATAATTCATCATCGGTAAGGAGGATGCCGTATCGCACATGTAACGCTGCGCTCACTGGGGCGAGTGCTATTCGGAATGATCACAAAGCGTCGTTGAAGCTAGGCCACATTGGCAGGTACTAGTGTTCTCTTCCTAACCACTGAAGGATGCATAATCAATATTGCACATATATACAGGCAAGTTTGGAGAAACTTTGACCCTTCACGTTTAAACCTTGTCGAGACGCTGTTGATCTAGGAAGCATGTAATTACCTTGCTAGAAGCAAGGTCTTATGCAACCCAGGTCCGTCTGCCAAAATGCTACATGCGCAAGCACAGAACAATAAACGTCCACACGTTCTTTGCGTTTCCTGAATCTTGACTCTTTCAGAGGCGTACAATATGACTTCGTACGAATATGATCTCGTTTGCCGCTCAACGTTTTGCGTTACCACCTAACCCGATCTCCGATACCAACCCAGTAACTTGAAGGTCCTTGTCGGCAGCACCGACAGTATACTTGATATGCGAGGAAGAGGCTGACGGGCATCGCTCGATGACCTCGGTAAGCCAACGAGATGTGCTCCCGCATTCATCTAGTCCTGGATGGCGCTCTTGAAGATAGGAGCCCTGAATTCTCATCGAGAGAGGGATACCGATATGGAAGACAATGCGTATCCTCCACCGGCCACTCTCACTGGCAGTTTAGGAATCCGAGTTCTGAACCACATATGTACATCCGTTGCCTATTCATCGCAGGATGGCAGTCGCAGAGCTCTTCCCGAGACCAGCTAAAGTGGCAAACTGAAAATAAATCCCGGTCGAATCCACCGTGCTCTGCTCTTTCCTCTGGGCTGGTCTTCGAAGAACTGTAACGCATCATCTTACAAGCAGCGCACGACTCGAAGGTTTCGCAGGAAGGCTTGTGGCTTTCATCTACTAGTACGTCTTTCTACTAGTACCTGAAGTGTGGCATCAAGATAATCACAATCTGTTCTACTATCCACATGGGAGTAAGGAGTGGTTCATCTCCGAGTCGGATCGATAAGTCGTGACTCTGGAATTCCAAGTTCCTACAGGTCGTCGAATTTATCCCCGCAGGCTTAGCGATCATGGATGAGGGTATATCGGTATTAAGTAGAAAGCCATACACTATGGTATCCCATCGTCCGTAAAGCATAAAACCCATATGCATACGCCACATGAAATCGCACATCATAGTCCGCTCGCGCGATCCATCAGGCCCTTGACCCGCCGCCTCAGCCGCTCCGCCTCCATCTTGCGCTCCAGCACCTGCTGCGCGGGCATGTCCTTGCGCCGCATCCACCCCGTCTTGCCCTCGTTCTCGGCGCGCTTCGCGTGCAGGGCGGACAGGTCCACGACGCGGGGCGACGACGCGAACTTGATGACGTCCCGGTACAGCACCTTGGTCTCCGTCGCGAGAGCGCGGATCGTCACCGGCGGCGACCGGGGGACGTCCTCCTCCTCCGCTTCCGAGTCGGACAGCGTCGACGGGTCGAGGGGTGGCGTGCGTGCCCGGACGGGTTCTGGCAGGGGCGGGAGGGCCTGGATTTCCTTGAGGAGGTCTTGGCCTCTCAGATACGCGTTTTCGGTCCGCAGGAACCGTACCGTCCCACGGAGGGCTTCGATCTGGAAAGAGATGAGATCCGCGCGCGGTGACCGTGTGGTGCGACGTACCTGTTCCAGCAGGTGTGACGTTTCGATGCTCCCTTCGATGGGGGCGTTGTCGGATTCGACGGGTTGGTTCCCGGCGGCTGTCGGACGGGAACGTTGAGTAACCTCCGACGACGAACGCCACGAATCGCGTACCTTGTCTCTCTGGTGCAGCCATACTCTTGAGCTTGGCGTTGTCCTGCTCGAGGACGTCCAAATCTGCCTGCAGCTGTTCCATCGCCTCCTCGTAGGCCCGTTCCTGTTTTCGTGCCTTCGAGAGCTCCGACTCGAGCTCGACGATGGTGTCCGACTGCTTCTTGCTCGCCTCCATCCGGCGTTCCATCAGTTCGATCTTGACCGTCGACTCCTGGATCGTCTGGTCTCTCGCCTTGAGACTACGGACGAGGCTCTGGATCTCGTCCTGCAACTTCGTCGCTTTGCGCTCTGCTTCGACGTTGACCGCCGTGCTGGCACGGATTTCGTCGATGCGGACGATCCATGGGGCCGTGCCGGTGACTGTCGCATGTGAGGAGAGGCTCGCTAGTCGAGGGAGAAGCACTTACTCTTGACGACGTTTTCTGGCTCGAGTGCGGCAGGTAGCAGTTTGCTGCATTCTCCTGAAAGTTGCGCAATGGCTTCGCCGACCGCTTCCCAGTAGGATGCACCGGGACGCAAGTCCTTGGCGACGGTCGATAGAGCTGTTTGCTTGACAAACGAAAGCACTGAAGCGAGCTGGAATGGTGACCTGGCGCTTCGAGCATCGCTCAAGTGAGGAATGACTTGCTGAGCAAGCTACGAAAGAGAAAAGTTGAGCGTCGGGTTCTCAACGAGTAACGAGTAGAAACAGAACGTACGGAGATACCAAAGTTGACGAGTTCGGGGACAGCGTTGCTCAATGACTTGAGCTGACCGACGAGATGGGCTTTCAGAGCGGTCGAGTCCTGTATGACGTCCTCCAAGCGTCTTGTAAGTTTCCTGGTTCGTAGCCATCAGCTTGCTATCGGAAGAAAGGGGGAATGAAGACCGACTTGGAGAGGACTTTTGCACTCTTGCATTGATCAAGGAGCCTCTGAAGAGGCTCGAAAAGTTCGGCTTCCGGATCATATCCACCCATGTCGAAAACCACGTCCTCATCTCGCAGGATAGCAGCGACCGAAGTTTTCGTCAGGCCGATCGAAGCCGCGAACACCTCAAGATCAAGGTCAAACGAGAGGGCATATCCCAATTCTCGTTCACCCAAATCTTGATCGAACCCGCTGAAGTAAGTCTCTGCGAGATGGTCGAATTGTGCTTGTAACCTAAAGAATTCGAGGTTCAGTTCTGCAGCATACAGAGTACGAGATGCTCACTTTACGACATCGCTGACAAACTCCATTTCGCGGAATTCATCACGTCTCAGAAGATCGATGTGCATATCAATGCGCTTCTCCATAGGGGCAATCTCGGGGAAGATGCGCCCAATGTTCAAAAAAGAGACTGGATCACATCGACGGAGGATCGCAGCGAACCGCTTGCAGAGTATAGCTAGACTGGCAGCACGACCTCGCATCTACAATTCAAGGTCATGCGTGCAGTATTGACTGATAGAGTTATACGCACCTCGCATATACCCACGACAATCTCAGAGACATCCCCGTTAAGAGACTCGGGGAGTCCGTGAGTCTGTCCGACGACAGTGTTAATAAGATCAATCTTCAATCCCATCCGCTGGAAGAAGAGATAACAGCTTGTAGCGTCGCTGTCGTTCTCTACATAGAGCTGAGGCAGGTACGGCTAGTAAACAGAAACTCAGCCGGTCACAAAGGGAGATGTCTGAATTCATGTTACCTGTATTATCCCAAGCATCTCCCTGGTTTCCTTCGCTTCTAACTTGCGTATCTCGAGCTCAACGGCCTTTGCTTGGTTCTTGGTAGCGGAAGACTGAAGCTTGAGATTAAGAGACATCATCGCTGCCGTCTGCGATGCTGCAGTGGCAGACTCGTGTTGTGCCGTTTGTGTCTGCGTGCGCAGGTGATCCAGTTCGCTGGATAGGTCCGTTACGAAGGATCACAGTGACGCTGACGAGGGGAGTTACCTTTGTAACTGTAGCACAAGCTCTCGGAACTGCGCGATCGTGTTCTCTAGATCCTGACACCCATCCTCCAACGTCGAGATCTTTTGCACGTGTTCTCGAATTTGCGTGTCCCTCGAGTCTGCAAGCCGGAATCAGGTTTACTACGCTGGTCGTACGGAGATGCGACTGTACCGATTTCGTCTTGCAGTGCTTTCTCTGTCTCGATGTGATTCTCTTCCAGTTCGTCGTTGAGCTCTTTGAGAGCCTCAAGGTCTTCAATAGTGATACGCATCTCTTCAATCTTCTCCCCGAGCATGAGATTTCGCTCCGTGAGTTGTACGAGCATCTCTTCCGCTCCCAGCGCATCGTCAAGCTGGGCCTTGAGGTCATCGATCTGCGTTTCGGCGTTGGAGAGCTTGATGAGAGTAGTTTCATATTGTCCTATAACTCAGGATCAGCGGCAAAAAATTTTAGATCGACGAATAGGGTAGACCTTGCAGGTCGTCGATGCCCGTGATGTCCTTTTCCATTTCGACGATGCGGCGGCGCTGTTCTTGTTCAGTTTGTTGCGACATGTCTCGGAGACTGAGCAAGGTTAACGATTGAACGAGGACGATAGTGAGCTACCTACCGGATGAGGGCTTCCTTCAAGCGTTCGTTTTGCTTTTCAAGTTGAATGTATGCTAGCGAAGACTTTGCGTTGGCTTCGTCCTCCTCACCGGTCGCTGCATCGCTGTTAGCGCTATCGCATTTCAACATACGCAGGTCCTTACCACCGCCGTCCTTCAATACCTGCAGTTCCACCTCCATCTGGGCCAACTTTTCTTTCACGTCTTCCAATTCTGCCTGGGCCAACTCGGCCTTTTCTTCCGCAACCTCCTTATCCAACATGGCCATCTCCAGATGTTCCTGAGCGTCGATCCCTCTATTGTCCGAAAGCTGAGCAAGCTGTTGGGCGTCTGACAATTCGCGTCGGGTAGCAATGAGCTCCGTTTGGAGTTGATTCAGCTTGGCCTGGAGTTTCGGACGAAGTGCGACGAAGGACTCTGCCTCCGAGAGACGCGTCTCGAGCTCGCGAATGTGACGGGCATCGTCCCCCCGTTTTGCTTCCATGACTCGGATTCGCGCACGAAGTTCTTGAAGCTCGGCATCTTCGATTGTGCGCTGGACGGCAGGATCAGCGATGGCGAACGTGATATGAAGGAGAGACGCACGGTAGCGATGGGCGACGATGGTTCTCGGGCTATGGACACGGTTCGTGCGTGTCCAGGCTTGTTGGTAAGAGAAGGAGCAGCGATTACCGGTGCACCCGTCAAAGAAACCGAAGGGGTGATTTGAGCGGGAGGCGGCAGTGACGCAGGCGGCGGGACTGGCGATTGCTGCAGAGGTTGCAGTTGTGGCTGAGGTGAAGAGGTCAGAGGAGCAGAGGGTGCTAGTATAGTCACCCGGGCAGACGTGTCTTCGGGCGCAGACGAAGGAACCGGCACAGGCGGGGCTGTCATACGCATGGGGCTAGACGGCGCATTGTCGATGGTCGACTGGCGGGGGAAAGACTTGCGGGGTTGGAGGGAAAGTGACGGAAGGCGTTTCGCGGGGGAGGACGGCGGTGCGAGACGGGATATGTGGGGACTCGACCTCCCCGGGGGCGAGAGCATGGATTTTGCCGGGCTCGGCGAGCGGGAAGAAGAGGCAGCACTCGCAGTTCCGGAGCGCAGCGGGGTGGGCCGGGCCAGGCCTGCGCTGGTGGTGCGCTGATGGCCCGCGCCGGGACGCGACGCTCGCTAGACGGGATGAACGGCGATTTCGCAGACGAGATGGACGCTCACGTGTTCTGGTTCCGCCGCCAGGATCTTGACCTGGCTCGGGCGGATGAACATGCCATGGAGGGGTCTGCAGGAAAAGTACGCGGTGCCCTGTATCGAGCCATCGTTCTTGCCCTTTGGCTCGAAGAGTTCGATTCCGACCCACTTTCCCGGTGCAAAGGACGTCGTACCGCAGAAACGGACGATCCCCTTGCCAGCGGAGATCTCGACCAGCGCACCGAGGGGTGGGTCCGCGACCGACATGCTGGGTGGCTGTGCTACTCACAGAGCGTGACACCTTGGACTGTCACGCCAGCCAGCCTCGTCATCGCGGGCCACGGCGAGCAACATGCAAAACGGACACTGCACTCAGGGTGAGCCGCGCTCGCCTTGTGCTTACCATCTGACCGACGCCGTCGCTGCCAGGGGTCGATGCGCTCTCGTTCTCTACCCTGAGAGGGCGGACGGGATCTGACATGGGATCCGACAACGTCACGGAACGTGGCTGGGCCTCCACCTCCACTTCCGATCCCTCCTCGAACCAGACGACGGACGAGCGCGGCGAGCACCCCGAAAACAACCCCAACGGGAGGCACCATAGTTCCGACGAGACCCTTCCCGACCCTCTCCCCGTCATCCCCTACTGGTCCGCGAAACGCCATCTCACCTGTGGCAACCCCGCACCCCACTCCCCCACCAGCTGCACAAAACTCTTTCCGTGGCGCGGTTCCGCTCCTGGGAAACTCAAGACCGCAAACGCCGCGCTCGTACTGTGTCTCAACATAGATGTAGACCCTCCGGACATCATCAAAACCAACCCATGCGCAGTTCTCGAATGCTGGGTCGATCCGCACACCATGCCATCTCACAAAGCTCTGGAAGCCATCGGCACGAATCTTCAGCACCAATTCGAGGGTCTCAGCCTCAAGATCCCTTACAAACCAATACTAGACCCCTCCTACGAAGACCTCCGTCGGTTCTGCCTCAATCTGCGTAAGCAGGCCAAGGATGAGACCGTCTGCTTCTACTACAATGGCCATGGCGTCCCGAAGCCCACGCCGAGCGGAGAGCTATGGTGCTTCAACCGCAACTACACCCAGTACATCCCGGTTTCACTCATGGAGGTACAGAGCTGGCTCGGGTCTCCCGGTGTTTACATCTGGGATTGCTCGGCTGCTGGTAACCTTTTGACCAACTTTAACAACTTCGCCGAGCGACGCGACCAAGAAGTATTCACCACCCGCGGCGGGTATGTCGATGGCATGCAACCTTATATGCATTCTCTTCAACTCGCAGCGTGTCTCGCCCACGAGCAACTCCCCTCATGCCCAGAGCTCCCTGCGGATATCTTTACCTCCTGCCTCACTTCCCCCATCGACATCGCACTCCGATACTTCATCATGACGCACCAGCTACCCAATAACATCACTCCAGACATGGTAATGCAGCTCCCTGGAGATCTCAAGGACCGAAGGACCCCTTTGGGCGAGCTGAACTGGATATTCACCGCCATCACGGACACGATCGCATGGACTACCTTCCCTCGAGATGTTTTCACCCGCTTATACCGTTCCGACCTCCTCATCGCTTCTCTCTTTCGCAATTTCCTCCTCGCGGAGAGGATCATGAAGAACTATCATTGTACCCCCCACACTTACCCTGCTCTTCCCGCCACAAACACCCATACACTCTGGTCCGCGTGGGATCTTGCTGTCGATACGTGTCTACGGCAACTTCCAGATCTACTTGAAAAAAATCCCGCAGCCATAGGTGCTACGGCGAACTCTGCGGGGCGGAGTGGCACTAGCACAGGATCTGCTCCTCAGCCCGCTCAACGGGGTGTTCCTGGCTCGCAGACTGATAAGCCATACCAATATTTACCAAGCAAGTTCTTCACAGACCAACTCACAGCTTTCGAAGTTTGGATATCTCGGGGTGGCTCCGCGCTTACGAAGCGGGGTCCCTTATCCCTCCCACCACAGAATCATGGCGATAGTACGGATGGCACAAATAGCTCCGCTACCGGCGTCAATGGTGCTGGTATCTCCACCTCTTCCGGTCATCAAACGGATCGGGACCTGGTACCGCGCAAGCCACCGGACCAACTGCCCATCGTCCTTCAAGTTCTTCTTTCCCAACCTCACAGACTTCGAGCTCTCATCCTCCTATCGCAATTTGTCGACCTGGGTCCCTGGGCTGTGAACCTCGTTCTCACGATCGGTATATTCCCTTACATCTCTAAGCTGTTGCAAGCTGCGGGACAAGACTTGCGGCCCGTACTCATCTTCATTTGGGCGCGCATTCTTGCGGTCGATCCGAGCGTACAAGTCGACCTGCACAACAGCCAAGGCTTCAAATACTTTGCCAATATCCTGGCTCTCACAGAGGATCATCCCCAACACGCACTTCCCAATAGCGCGGAACACAAAGCCATGTGCGCGTTCATCCTCGCCGCCGTCTCTCGAGAGTACTACAACGGACAAATGGCCTGTTGGAGAGAACGTGTATTTGACAACTGTTTCGACAAACTAGACGAAGGCGACTTTCTCCTCAGGCAGTGGTGCGCGCTATGTATCGCTCAGATATGGGAAGGGAACGACGAGATCAAGGTCTATGGCGTCGACAGGGGCACTCAGGACAAGCTTATTCTGATGCTGTCCGATGACTCTCCGGAGGTCAGGGCAGCGGCATTGTATGCGCTCGGCACATTCATGGGTGCTAGTGGTTCCGCAAATCCGGCTAAACAAGGCGGCGGAGGTGCTGGAACGCAATACCAGCTAGATGAACGGATTCACTTCCGTATGGAAGTCGCGGTCGTCACCGGTGCGACGCTGGCTGTAAAAGACGATGCGAGCCCGATGGTGCGCAAAGAGCTCCTTACCCTCGTCAGCTGCCTTGTCAAAGAGTGGAGAGGATATTTCGTGATCTGCGCGTGGATCTACTGGGAAGAAGACAGGAAATGGCGTTCCGATCAAAGTGCGCAGCCTCACGAAGAGGAGATGACCACTGCTGCCGTTGCTGAATGGCTGGACGTATTTGGAGATGATGATGGATCCCGAGAGGAGAATCGTGTTCTACTTTCATCGTTCTTCACGATCTTTGTCGGCCTACTGGAATTGACTACCGACCCATACCACGAAGTTGCCACGCTCGCGCAGACAATCGCAGACTATATCATGGCGCTCCTATTGGCATCTCCGTTCTACCGTCTCGATTGTACGTCTCTCGATGTACCACCTTCACACGTTGAATGCAGAAGCGGGGCAGGCGGTACTCACTCCCGTGTTTCATCCCTACAATCATCTCCGCTTGTACCGCATCCACCCTCTCCGGTCACCCGCAGTGAGAGCATGACGAACACATTATCCACTGGCGTCTCTTCCACGATGCGACGTACCTCGTCATTTGCCAATGCCCTTCGCAACCTCGCGGGCGGCATTACCTTCCCATCGACCGAAGACACCCGAGCACCTCCCTCACCGCTTCCGCCCTCCCAATCCCGCCCAGATCTCCTCGCTTCTAGACCTCCCTCGCCGAACTACAACGTTGCACAATATACGTCGCCTTATTCTCGTCCGGCCACACCGAGTGCGATGAGCTCAACGCTCGTAGCGTCCCAGCCCTCCTCGCCCAACCAATACAAACCTCACCCTGACTATCTTCCTTCGCACGTCATGGAAGCGCTAATGGAAGAGGACATGGTGCGACTGCGTTCACGTCGACGGACAGCGACGCACGGAAGAAGGAGCGCACCTAGCCATGGACCGAGTGGCAGTCTGAGCAGTCCGAGCGGGAGCATCTTCTCGGTCGAGTCGAACGGGAGCAACGTTCCCCTCGGATGTGGGACCGGCAACGGACTCCGGGACGTGTTGCCGTTGAAGAGCTCGTTCTTCGATTGGTGTTGCGAGTACTTCAAAGAGCCGCAGATGAGGGTGCGTTTTGCTTTCCTTTTGCATCCTCGCCCTCGTTCACGCTTCTCGGTCGATCAGCAAGCAGAGGCAGACGAACCCGGTAGCGTTCAGTACAATTACCAGGTGTGGCGGCAGCAACGGAACGAGCACGTGGTCACCGAAACGCATTTGCAAGCGCCTCTGGCAGGTGGGTGCTTGGGTCGTAGGGATATCGTTCCATCTGACTGGTCGCATGCGCAGAGACCTCTCGTTGGGATCGACCGGTGGCCAATCTATATGTCAGCGGCAACCCACTCTGCATGACCTTGCACGCGTACGATTCTCATCTCGTCGTTGCAAACGACACGGACATGATCAGGTTTGTCTATGCGCTCTCGTAGAGCGCTGTACATTTACCATACTCTAGCGTTTGGGATTGGTCTCAGCGGAAGCGGTTAAACTACTTCTGCAACGGTAATTCCAAAGGTACAGGCATAACGTCGTTGCATATCATCAATCAAGACGTAGGGGGTATCATCATGGCAGGCTCTGGTTTGTCGTTTTTCCCTTTGAAGCCGTCGCCTCGTTGAACTCTCTTTAGCCGATGGTATCGTCCGCCTGTACCGCAACTACGATTCGACTTTGGATCAAGGCCCGTTACAAATGGTTAGCTCTTTCCGAGGTTTGACCGAGATGGTCAACGTGCGGAGGGGAAGCGGACTTATCATGGATTGGAAACAATCCGGAGGGACCCTCCTCGTAGCTGGTGATTCAAGAATCATCAGAGTTTGGGATGCACACACCGAATCGCAAGTCCTGGTGAGGTTTGCGTCCCACCGATTACGACCTCTATTGACGGGACGATCCAGGACTTGGAAACCAATGCAGAAAGCCCCGTCACGTCCATAATCTCTGATGGCGGGGCATCGTCGACCTTTATTGCTGGCTTCGCGGATGGCGTCGTCAAAGTTTTTGATCGACGTCTTGAAGAGGAGGATGCTGTCGTGAGATCGTATCATGATCATCACACGTGGGTACAGAATGTCAGGTATCACCCAAAGACGAGGACTCAATTCCTCTCGGCGAGGTACGTTGCGTTTATCCAGTAATAGACTGAGAATTGAATACTTGCAGCCTCGCTGGCGAGGTCCGCTTGTGGGATATTCGAGGTGCCGACCGCGCTGCTCAAGTATCGGACCCATACCCTTCAGGTCTCTCCTGTTTCGACGTCCACCCGCAAACCGGCCTCTTTGCTGCGTGAGTACGTTCTATCCGAGGAACTCAGTAGCTGACGTTGGAGCAGCACGTCCGCGATCACGCCCACCAATTGGAGACACCAACGCCTCACGATCCATTCGATACCCGATCCGAGCTTCATGGCCTTGACCGCGCTCAGTCTTTCCACCGGCCTTACCGTATATCCGACCCGACCGCCGTCGCCGTACATCCCGAGGTTTACCTCGCTGGCTTTCCACCCCGTGGAAATGTTGTGCGCCATCGGACAACCCGATGGTTCCGGTATGTCATCTATGTGCGATTCCCATCCACGTTCTCATGGCATTTATAGTCAAGATCACCGGGTGCAAGTTCAACTAGGCTGTTACTGATGGGTGCGAGATTTATATTTACAAACTTCTCCTTCCTCATGTTATCGCATGATTTATTCACTGTACCATAACGCACGATACGTTTACAAGAGAACATACTATTTCCATTACTGTTCCTTTGGGAACGAGTTGGTGAATTTGCCAAAAGTGACGTTAGAGACGAGTAACGTAATGCCACGTTTGTGGCCGCTATGAAAGCCAAAACGATCGCACCCATATGATCGACTGGACTGCAGTAATGAAGTCAGCAAGGCACGAATCGGCAGCTAGTCGTCACAACGGGTCATACAAGATCTATGAGATCAGAGAGACATTCTATTTTCAAGCTGGAAAAAGCGAGCGAGAACTTCATCCTCGTCGACGTGATCCAGCATTTCCAACTCGATCGTGCTATAGGTAGTTGAGACGGATCAAGCGGATGGCTAAAGGGACGCTCACGATCGTAAGAGCGTAGTGACCAGAGGAACATCTGAATGGTCCATGTCACGATAACGACGCGCGTCGCCGCTCGGATGTTTGAGCACGAGCACGTTGCCCCTCAAGAGCAAACGATCGGGCACCTCAGGCATGAAGAGGTGTAAAGAGACGTTGGGTGGTAGGTGAGGAAGTTGACTAAAGTAAAACACCGTGTAGGCGTTGGGCAGACGCATGATGCCTCGAGGGTCTGTCGGAGGGGCAGGGACGCGTGCGATGTGATGCTTTTGTACGGACATGTGACTCGTCGATGGATGGTTGAGCAAGTGATTTACGAACGCGGGGTCCAGTAGCCAGGCGTCGAGCTGCAACACGCCGTCACGCAAGGGCACAGATACGAGTTCGGCTTGGTCGTGGTCGACGGCGAAGAACATTGCAGAGATGTATTCGACATCTCCCTTGGAAATGTGAACGGTAGATGGAGCGGAAAACAAAAAAGGGGGAAGGAATACACACTTGATAATCATCTAGAATGGTTTGTTGAGTGGATGCAATGTCAGACAGGTTTGTGCGTAGAGCGGGCGAGAAATTGTTAGTGGTGGCCATGAGGAGAAAGCGTTTGTTTGCTGCAAGTCCCTATCTCTGTAAGTCTTTAAAAGAAACATTGGAAGACAGGGGTAGTTTAGACAGAAACTTCGAGTAGTGACGTATTTTTGAGGATAAATTCAGGAAAGTGACTCGGAGGTTCGGAAGTCGGATCTGGCTCAATTGATCACCGCCTTCATGGGGTCCCACCGCACCCTCCTCGCTGCAGGCTCCAACGCCAAAGGCCAACTAGGGATCGGCTCCTACGACGACGCACACACGTTCACCCCATGCCAATTCACAGGACACGAACCAAACCAACTTGCCGATGCCACCGTCGCCTCCATCGCCTGCGGGGCGAACCACACGGTACTGCTGCTACGCCACCCCGACGGCTCGACCACGCTCTGGGGCGCCGGGGACGGCAGCCAAGGTCAACTCGGGCCAGATCGTTCCCGCGAGGGACCGTCCTCAAGACCGATCCAGACGACCTTTTGCGCGCTCGACGTCGCGCCGCACGGGTACGCGTACAAACACGTCGCTGCGGCGTGGGAGACGACGTATGTCGTGCTCGCGCGCCCGGGGTGCTCTGACGTGTTGCTGTCCATGGGATCAAACGCGTTCGGGGCGCGAGGCGTTGGGGATGAACAGGGTGGGGACGGGGGAGAGGCCGCGCGGGTCGGATTTGACCACGTTTTCGCGGACGATGTGGACGATGGGACGGGAACGCTCTGCGTGCGTTCGCTGCACGCCGGACCGCGGCACGTCGTCGCGCAGCTCGCGATGACCTACTCGCCGGTGGAAGCCGGTGCTGACTCGGCGCGCGGCCGGACCTGGACCCGGACCGTCCTCGTCGGGTGGGGCGCGTCGAGACACGGACAGCTCGGAGAGCACGCAAGCAGGGACGGGGCGCGCTTCGTCACGCTGCCGACGCGTCTCCCGATCAACGTCGAGGCGGATCCGATGGTGGCGTGTGCGCTGGGGAACCGGCATACGGTCGTCTTGCATGCTTCGGGTCGCGTATCGGCGCTAGGGTCGGATAGACAAGGACAGATGCCGCCGCTCGGAGGCCGAAAGCCCATCTGCGGACTCGGATGTACGTGGAACGGCACGTATATGCAGGTGGTCGAGGGCGACGGACACGTTTTGCTATCGATGGGTAGCAATTCCCAGGGGCAACTTGGTCGAGGTGATGCTGCGAGCAAAGGGACAGTGGACCTCCCCGCCGTGCTATCTCACTTTGTATGCGGGAGCGAACACGTCCTAACTACGGTGACGAGTTCCTCTCAGGAGGGCAATTCGGTCGTGGGATGGGGCTGGAACGAGCATGGAAACA
>JBBPTU010000527.1:0-22125 GCA_038094295.1 Tylopilus aff. beelii | reverse complement strand
ATGCGGCGGTCAAGGGGTGGCTTCATAGTTTTCTAGACCATGTCGAGAAGGTCCTTTCCGAGGAAATTGAAAAATCCGCTACCGCGCCTGATCATAACCTGTTTGCAAACCGGGCTCTTATACGAGGTCGAATGAAAAATGGAAAGATGGCGTTGGAGGACGCCAAAAAGGTAGTATTCCTCTGCCTGCTAGGCACTTGCATCCACTCAAGTACCCGCTTAGTCTCTCCGTGTTCGAGAATCGGCGATAGGTTGGATCGCAAAGGTCATTGCCTTTATTCACTTGGAGGACTATGAGTCAGCCAAGCAGGCAATACCCCAGGTTCTTCAGGCCCGCAGCTCGGATGAATCTGAATTTTTTCTCAAAGTTATTCAGGTTTGTACCTAACACCCTAAATTACCGCACCACTTCCCTGGTCTTTAGAGCATTCTCCGATGCTTGTCTGGAGGATACGAGGATGAGAAAACTCGCATAGAAGAACTGAAAGGGGATCCCAAGTTGGTGTTATTCGTTCAGGTATGTGATCGATATGACGACGTAGTCTGGTCTCGACTCTACTACTATCTGTCTCTTCAGGCGAACATGCACTTGTTCATGGAATGCTTCGACGACGCCGCCAGTTCTTGCAGTAAGGCGCGAATGCCAGCTATCTTTCCTCATGAAGAAACTCGGGAAATGTGGACGCTGTTATTTGTAATATATTCTTTTCCGTAAATTAAATGACCAGTGCTGACCTGCGTTACAAGATCTTCGGATGGAAGTTCAGCGGTCTCGCAATCCAGATTCAGCAGCGAAAATGCCAGTCCTTGTTGGACGCTGAAGACTCGAAAGCTGCCGATCTGTTCGTCGAAGTGAAAAAGACGTACGCGAGGGAGATTGCGACGCACGTGGAGCTCTCGGATTGGTCGTCCGGTAAGTGACCAAGTATGACGAAACGCGCGATGATGGTTCAAGCGCTTCGTTCAGAATTCAGAAAAATATGTCTTGAGAAGCTGGAGGCCCGCGGCGATCGAGCTCTGGAGGAGAAAGACTACGCTGAAGCCATCAAACAGTACATCGCCATAGAACCTCTGATAGGAATCCCGGATATGAAGTTCAACATGCTGCTGAAGCGGAGCGAAGCACACGCCAAGATCGTCCCGTCAAATTGGATGAAAGCCTTGCAAGATGCAGAAGAGGTACTCCTCTGCTCATACGTTCGCACATGGAATTTGACCGTATGTACGCTTCTACCAGGCAATCAGAATAGACCCCTACCAGCCGTGGGGCCATGACAAAAAGCACGAAGTGCTGTATGCACAGCGTCACTTTGCTGAAGCGGCTAAAGCGCTGGATGAGATGATTCTGTGTCTTTCGGATTCTCGTGATAAGAAGTCACAAGGTAAAAATCTGTCCGATCTAGTACATGTCATTATAACAGATATTCCATCGACAGGACTTCGGGAAAGTGGCGTGAATGCTAGGGAGACGAGGAAAATTGTCCTTGACGTTGTCGACGAAACGCTTGCGCTGCCACGGCCGCTGATACTGATAAACACGGAAAGTTGGCGTCTCTGCGACAAAGAGAAACAGAAAGAAGCGTTCAGGGCATATCCCCGGTACAAGAAATTCATCTTATCGCCGACGGCAGAGGTCAGATCTAATGACCCGTGGAAGGAAGAGATCAAGCAATACTTCGACTATACCACGTTTTCCCACACATGGGAAGACAAGGGCGAACCCGTCTTCCGCGACCTTGAATCTATAGGGGTGGATCGGCTCACAGATTCATTCCCCAACAAGAAGCTGCAAACGTTCTGCGAAATATCCAGCAAACATAAATTCCTGTGGGCTTGGAGCGATACGGTTTGCATTAAGAAGGAGGACAGAGAAGTGTTGAGCTTGTCGCTCCGTTCCATGTATCGATGGTACACGGAGTCTTCCCTCACGATAGTGCATCTCAAGGGCGTCCCGAGCGTGGTGAAAATCGATCCCGACACGCTCTTGGCCATATTGGGCGAAACGCTCTTGGCCGGGTCGGACAACCCCCTCTTGGCCATATTAAACGAAGTGCACTTCAAGTTGGCCACGTTGGACAAAGCGCTCTTGGCCATGTTGGACAAAGTGCTTGAGGAACAGCTGCAGGGGTTCGTTGACTGCAGGTGGAATAAGCGTGCATGGACCCTGCAAGAGTATTTCGCATCCAAGGTCATCCATTTCTACACGGAAGACTGGGAACCTTTCCTCCCTGTCCCTCACGCAGCCGCTACCCTTATCAACCACAAGTACCTTCGTCCTATCCAGCGAGCCATGGAACGTGTCACTAAGCTCAGTGCGGATCGTCTTGCCGCTCTCAAACCCGGGTCTGAGAACGCCCGTCAGAAGCTCAGCCTGGCTTCGATGCGCGCGGCCACAAGGAGAGAAGATATCGCCTACTCTTTGTTGGGAATATTCAAGGTTACCATCGAAGCCATCTACGGCGACGACGAAATACCCCGTGCGCTCGGTCGTCTCTTGGAGGCGTTGCTTACCCAATCTGCCGACGTCAGTATTTTGGCTTGGACGGGAAGGCCATCCGAATACAACAGTTGTCTCCCCGACGAACTTGCCGTGTATCAGGCGCCGGATTCTGACTACATTCCCAGTCAGAACGAGGAGACAGGGTTGGGAGACAAGCTGGAGGACATGCGTTCGAGGATGTCCGAAACGGACCTCAAGGCAGCCATAACGCTCCACGACCAGCTACTCGACGCCCCACCTCCGGAACTCCACCATGGCCGTCTCAAGTTACCCTGCATCTTGTTCTCCGTGTCGTCCATCCACCAAGACGCGTCCCCCAACCGCTACACCGCCGAGGTTCCGCTGCTGGGAAAGGTGGAGATCAAGACGCAGGAAGAACTGCCCGGGGCGCGCAACATGTACCTCGTCCACCCATGGTTCAAGACGTCGCTGGAACCGGGCATTCCCCTGTCCGATTCCGTACGACGCACCAATGCGTTAAAGCTGCTCGCCTCCCTCCGACGGAGGTTTGGCGCGCTCTTGTTGGCGTGGACCACGCGCGACTATAACCGTATCGCTACGGACG
Source organism: Tylopilus aff. beelii (assembly GCA_038094295.1). Lineage (NCBI taxonomy): Eukaryota > Fungi > Basidiomycota > Agaricomycetes > Boletales > Boletaceae > Tylopilus > Tylopilus aff. beelii. The sequence continues at coordinate 19,061 of JBBPTU010000527.1, read as the reverse complement.
CGCTCATTGAGGTGCAGGTTCCAGAGACGGTGTCGCCGAGCCAGCTTTCGGAAAACGTGCGGGTGTTGTATATTCGTTGAGGGACGTGACGGTCGTAGTGGACTTGTCCGATGGTGTGATTACTTTTTATCGCTTTCGTTGTTGTTTCGTTGTTTTTGCAAACGTATGTAAATTCTACCCTGGGGATGTCCAGAGTGATAATGCGTGGGACGCTCTAAGGCCCTTTGCTAGTGAGGCTGTGTAAGTCTTTGGTTTGGTTTGTTTGTGGTCACGGTCGTCCTTACCCCAAGACCACCATGTCCTCCACCGAATCGATGTCTCATCTAGAGGGGACGCCTTCATCACTTTTCCATACTGCTGAATCATTCGAGCACGTTGTTACTCACGTATTCTTCCCTGTCGAACATCCCTACAAGAACGACTGGACTATTGAAAACGACCTTTCACTGGCTAGTGCGGTGTGTGCCGCTGCCCATGCCCATGCCAAACACGTCCACGGCACCTTTGAACAAGATCAGTGGTGTCGTGTCACAAAGATGCTCGACAACTTTCGAGCTTCCATCCGGTCTGAGGATCTAGACAAAGACCATATTATATCCCAACTGCGCAGAATGGAGGCCGGAGGTATATCCAATGCTGCTGCGTAAATCCATGCTGACAGTCTATAGATGTCATCACGTTCTTCGTCCGTCCCAAAAATGCCGCAGTAATCCTCACGAAGCGCGAGAACACCACTTTATTCGAGTCTTTTGAGGTGTCCCCGAGTAAGGATGCAGTAGAAAATGCGCCGGGGTCACTGGTATGCTCATACCCTTGGTGTGTTGTCGAGACACCAAACGAGGTGTTTGACGGCGAGGACTTTCATTCTGAGCTAGCCGGTTTCCTCTCTCTCTCTGTCGCTGTTGATACTGAACTTTTTCTCCCTCCTCACGCCTACCCAAAATACATCACTGGACTCACTGACATCTTGCGAGGGATTGAACAAACCAAAGATGTCACTGTCATTTCCAAACGCATTCGTGACGACGTTGACAGGTTCCTTTGGGCTGACTGGCGGCGTTCCGCTTTGTGGCTTCTCATCAGAGTCGCAATCCAGATGTCCGTCGAGCGTTCTTCCGCTGGACGCGCTTTCTATAAACGATTCGTCCTGAACTTCATATGCACCCTTGCGAGGGATAAAAACAATACATTTCTTTCCTGCGATCTTCTTCATCTCATGTCTTGCAAAATCTTACGTCGGCTAAGCAAACTTGGACCCTCTGTTCCAGACTGGCTTTCCAGGATGGCACTGGAGACATGCGCTCACCTTGGGGAGATTCTCGATGCCAGGAGGACGGAGCTGGGCACCCGCCAATCCCCATTCCGTAATCCCTCGCAAGAGGAACTCATCAGAGATACAAAGCCGTCCCTCGTTCACAGCGCGGAAAGCATTCGCAAGGCCATGACTCCAGATACCGTGCGACCCCGCCCTCCTTTCAATCCTAGCCATAGCCGTCGCGGTACCCTCGACGACTTTCTGTCTTTAGATGGATCTTTTTTCGTTGAGGCATGTCGCGCCGACCCTGAAGTTACCCTCTATGACGTTGAGCGATCAGTCGAACAAGAAATCGACGACTGGATTGCCCGTGTTGTAGACGTAGATGATGCATCCATCCAGCTCAATATTTTGATGGATCAATATTATCATGTGGCCTTAAAAAATAATGCAGAGAACAGGTCCACAAGTATTCTGACTTTGATCGAACTCTTTATTGCCATTGACAAAGTTGGAGTGCGGAAGATCCCTATCCTTGCCGACTACTCCCCTAGCATTCCGATAGCATGGTTGGAACAGCTTTGCCTACGTAGGGCAACAAGCCTTCACCGTCTCTCATGCGCATACCAGTACCTTGTTGCACGCAAATTACGATCGCGCCCGGGATGTTCTATACTACCGGAGGAGTTCACCGAAGAAAGTTTTCCTGTCCGTTATTATGATCAGTCCCCGTACCATCACCAACTCAAAGCTCGCATCGAAGAGGGGACGAGGGACGCTGGGTGTGGAGACAGTGGTTGGATAGGTACTCATGCTGATTGCCAAGAACAGCCCATACAGCAACTAGCTCAAGAGGTGAAGCTTTCCAAGTCTGCACTGCCTGCCTCGCCATTGCATGCCAAGGTCGTCGTATTCGAGCTGCAATGTCCACTATGCTTTCGTATTTGGCGTTCTTCCATCACCCGGATATGCATCTTCGTCGATCCTTACTATGGGCATTATATAGGGGGACAGAGATACACACTGCTCAGAGATGTCCCTGGATTGCAGCCGTACCTTGGAAGCCAAGGCGGCCTGTGGCTGCTTGCCTATTCATGCCCAGATGCCCGGAATACCCCGACACTGCGTTATCTCCTTCGAGGTAAAAACAATGAGAACCACGCATTCGGACCACTGTCTGACAACATCCTCATCAAATATGATCTTGACTCGGAGTCTTTGAAAGAATATGTGAATTCCACTTCGCATACCTCCAACGATATTTTAGCTTGTCAAGCTAATTATCCCGCGGATTTCTCCCTCGACGAGTTCACTGCCTTTACACATCTGCGAAGCGGAGCCTCACTCCAATGGCTCAACATCCTACACGGATTGCGCAGTAGAACCCTAAGCCTCCGCCGTGAGCAAGTCCATTCTCTCCTCGGGCATGCGGCCTTCCAAGTCGGACCCCTCGACCCGAACGCAGCAACGTGGGTCTGGCACCAAGAGCTTCAGGACGCGTGTTTTTGCAGTGCCCTCATGGATGAACTCGACAGTTTGTTTGTGGATGGGATGGGCTTGATTGATTGGGTGTTCATGAGTAACATTTGTTTGCTGCTCACCCGCATACTTGAATCCAGTCCAAGTTTACGCATCTTGGAGCGAGGGATTGCACTTCTTCAGACAGTACGCAGGAAGACATTTAGCTGGGTGCAAGAGTTATCCTATGACCTGCAAATGGCACCGATGAACGAAGAGCGCAAGAAATCCATACTAAGCATGGCTCTTACTTGTCGGAGCACATTCGACATTGATTGTGCCATTCTTCGCCGGCTCACCCACTCTACAGGGGATGTTGACGCCCTACTATCGTGCTGCCTCTTCATACGGGTACTTTTTCCCTCTCACCAGTGTACGTCTAATACCTAAAAATCGGATCCCGTATTCATAGTATATCCCACTCTCTTCAGGGACCCTTGATAAGTATCTAAATCTCCTCCTAGAGCGGGACAGTCGTCTGACTACCGCTCTCGAGGAGATTGCAAGGGATTCGATTCTTGCAGATCCGTCGGACCATGGCGTCGACCTTGCAGTTGCAAAGATTTTCGTAAGCTATCGCCCGAGTGCACTCAGATGGGGGTTCTTGCAGCATCCAAACACCCGTTGGCTGAGATGTAAGACCAACATGATCCATGGACAACCCTCGCAAATGGTGCACGTTAATCTACTTGATGGGGAGCTTCGACTAGATCATCAATCATTTGGCAAACTGCCACGAGAAATTTCGATTATGGTTGATCGAGAATACCGTGAGATCTTCGGTAATGTGTGTACATAGTTCACATTCTGGTCTCGACAAGTTCTAACTGCCTTTACAGAATAGGTATTTTGTGGTACCATCTGACCTTCCGGGTATGGATTTCATGAGCCTCTCCGTGACACTCAGCTACAAGGTGAGAGTATCAACTGAACATGATGCGGTATGGTGGTTCAAGTCAATATAGGTGCACTTTGCGCTACGGGATGATGGCTTGGTAGTACGAGCGCAATCCGTTCAGACAGGTCAAGTCCTCGAGCTCATCTCTTCGAAAATGCTGCGTGAAGACCTTCCACTGGCGCTTGTCGATAATCACGTGCATTGGCTTAATACTTCTTTATGCGTCATTGAGATACGCTCTGTCAGACAGTGTTGGGAACAATCCGTAGAGAACTGGAGGATCGACTGCATGTCAGACTCATACCATGCGTATAATGGGCGTGAGTCGCTTGTGGACATTCGAAGCCCAACGTATGCAATGCTCTCCCAATGTTTTGAGTGTCTTGCTTTGACTAGAGACATCCTGATCACTACGTCCACTGTCAACAGTGTTCAATCCACTTCTGTGGAACGGTTGTCTGTCAAATTGCCAAAGTGTTCTCTCTCCTTTTATGTCAACGACAGGAAAGAACTGGAGTCCCTTGACTTTAGGAACATGGTCTATGACGAAGATCAATCCATTCTAACGTTATGTGGTCTGAAGAATCTCCTCATCCTTCGACCAACGACCCATATAGCTGGGGTTTTCCTCGATGAACCATTGGTCCATAGACTCGCTGTGATACCGGATGGTCGTCCCCAACAAGGCGAGGTCCGAGTTATGTTCGATCAGTATGGGTCGTACCACACTTTCAAAGTGGATCCAGAACTGGGTTGCTTGGTTGGGTCTGGCGACCCAAAGAGCACACAACTCCTCGCATATTTGCATGCCACGACCACCTTCCATCGGCCAGATCCACTCACAGGAAAGATAGGTACTCAGGCAGCACTCGACATCCTTTTGTCAGCGGGGTGTCGATCGATTATGCAACCGAAAGCTCTTTATCGTGACGACAGTATTTGGGCTAAAACTTGGACTTGGACAAAGTACCCTCAACTCAACATTGCAAATGACGAAATCCAGAATAGGTGCTACTGGATTGATCGCAACAATTATATGGATCTGCAAAAGAAGCGTGCTGCGCAGCGAGCCGTGCATCTATTTCCATTTCAGAACTGTGACCAACTGCCAGTGACCTGCCCTGACATGGACTATGCGATTCCAAAACTTAGACTACCCCCCTTTGCACGCCAAATCCTGCCTGCCACATGCCATTCATCCAGCCAACCTGAGCACACGCCGTCACGGATCACGCTCGGTCAATTATTTTCCAATTGCATACCACCACGACTACCACAGCGCCATACTTTGTTACGAAGTCGTTTCAAGTCCAATAAATCACCCAGCGCGTTCGCTTCAAATACTCCTCCGAGTCAACTGGATCAGCTATTCTCCTCACTTAAGAGCGACTCCCTATTTCAACAGGAATACCTCGCTCTTCTCGAGAGAAGTGCAAACGATAACAAGGAATCTCTTCCAACTCTCAGGGCAGCAATGAAGTATGATGTCGATATGCTTCAGAAGCATTATGTGAAGTGCAGAATAGCTTATACGGATTCTATTAACATACTGAAGAAGACACTCGGACCAACAACAGACATTGAACAAGCCCTCGAACAGTTTGGCCAATGGCCGTCAATCACCGCGGATGTGCTTTTACGTTGTCTCGCATCCACTTCTCATATCCACCTCTCTGACCAATGGAAGGAATGCTTGGTATCATTCGCTCAACTACTCTTAGAGCTTCAGCGCTCCAGGAGAATGCTTGGATTCGCCCTCAATGATCTTGAAGAAGAGTTTTTCAAGGAATTAGAAATCGAGCAGTGCGACGGGTGGAGTCCTGACGAGTTCCCAGATTGGTTGTTGATCCAAGTGCGTTCCTGTTGTCGAGTCCTTGTCTACTAGTACTTAACCATTTATCTTTCTCAGGTTCAAGGAGACTTTCTTATCCGACGGGCTCAAGCAGAAACTGCAATACAACTAATGTTTCCACAATCCAGGGGAAACACCACGATGCAATTCAACATGGGCGAAGGGAAATCATCTGTCATCATCCCCATCGTCGCCGTTGCTCTTGCGGACGGAGAACAACTTGTCCGTGTTGTCGTCCCAAAGGCGTTGACAACACAGATGTTCGACATTCTAGTCGCTCGTCTTGGCCGGCTCACCAACAGGTCCATATATCACCTTCCGTTCTCTCGTACAGCATACAATGATCCAGACAACAGGCTTCGAATCAAAACTTTACGCAAGCTCATGTCTCAATGCATGGCTAAACGTGGAATTTTAGTTGGTCGACCAGAACAAATTGTGTCGCTCAAGTTGAAAGGCGTCGAGGCACAGATATCTACTATTGCCAACACCCAACTATCAATGTACACACATCATTATAACTTCGGAACAGGCGATGCAACCGAATGGTTGGACCTTCAGAAATGGATGTATTCCCATGTTCGAGATATCCTCGACGAAAGTGATGATATCCTTCATCCTCGCTTCCAACTGATTTACACGATTGGTCTCGAGCAGCACATTGACGGATACCCTGACCGCTGGACGATCACTCAGCAAATACTCCAGTTTGCGAAGGACCATATGTATACGCTGTCACTGAATCACCCCAATTCTGTCGAGTACGAACGCGGACCACCAGGATCATTTCCGCGTGTTCATATCGTGCGGGCCTCTGACATAGGTCCGCGCCTTGTATCAATGATCGTGGAGGACGTAATGACAGGACGGCTCACCGATTTTAACTTCCAACAGATCCCTTGCGCAGCACTGCGTGACGCAATCCGTAGTTTCATATCTGATCACAACGTCCTTCAAGTCCCCGGGACGATGAAGACGGTGAAGGAGTATGCTAAGCGCTCGCACAGGACCCACATGTGGAACGGTCTGCTACTCCTTCGTGGTCTTTTGTCCTCGAACATCCTCTTGTTTGCTCTTATGGAGCGAGGATGGCGTGTCGACTATGGCCTTTTCCCGCAGTCACGAGATCGCTACGGTAATCCAATCAACCCACTCACGACCCTTGCAGTTCCTTATCGAGCCAAAGACGTGCCAGCACCCAATACCCAGTTCGGCCACCCGGATCTCACCATCATCCTCACGTGTCTATCATATTACTATGCTGGCCTAACCGAAGAACAGCTGCGAGCTTCGTTCCGAATTCTGCTTGATCAGGATGACCCAGCTGAGGAATACCGACTCTGGATCAAAGATCACGAGTCATTACCAGACTCGCTGTTGAATCTCAGGGACATCAATACCAAGTCCTCTGAAGAATGGGACAACATCACATTTCCGCTTTTCGCTCGGAATCAAAAAGCAATAGACTTCTACCTTTCAAGAGTGGTGTTCCCCAGAGAAGCGAAAGAATTTCCCTGGAAACTTTGTGCATCTAGTTGGGATTTGGGAGAGAAGCGGGAGAGACTCGTGACCGGTGAGCGAACTTGCAGTTTGCAGCGTAAATTACTTGCTAAGTTGTGCCTCAGGATTCTCTGGGACCAGTGACGGTCGATGGCTGTTACCTATGTCTATTGTTCAACACGACCTTGACCACCAGTTAGGAACCAGCGCCAGCATCCTTACACGATTGCTCCGGCAAGAACAAGGGGAAGATTTGGATAACTACATTGCCACTCACAAGAATGGCGAACGACAGACTACAGACCAATTCCTCAAATTAGTAAACGCGCAACGACCGGAGATCCGCGTTTTGCTGGATGTTGGGGCGCAGATACTTGATCTATCCAATCGGCAAGTGGCCGAAGTATGGCTTAGCATCGCCCGTGATGCGGAAGCAGCTATCTATTTCGAGGAGGAGGACGAACTGACGGTACTACCACGAACCGGTGAAGCACAACGACTATCTTCATCGCCACTTTCTGAGCAACTAGGGAAATGTATCGTCTACATGGACCACCCACATACGAGAGGCACAGATCTCAAATTTCCTATTGGGTCGCGAGCAGCTGTTACGCTGGGTCCGAAGTTGACGAAGGATGCTCTTGTGCAAGGTTCGTAAAGGCGGCGCGATCGAGTCTATAAACATCATAACTTACCCCTCAGGTTGCATGCGAATGCGGAAGCTGGGTTGCGGACATACTGTCATGTTTTTTGCGCCTCCCGGAGTTGACCAGAGCATTCGAGCTACCACCGGAAAAGAGAACCTAGATATCCACGTCACCATCAGCAATGTTCTGTCCTGGACGATTCACCAGACGTGGGCTGATATCCGGCATTGGGCGCCATACTGGGCCAAACAAGGGATTGATCATCAATCAAGATACGACGCTTTGACTCGTTTCTCCGGCCACGAGCTCACCCCAAAGCAGCTGTCGGATGCGTGGCTCCAGCCAAACTGTAAATCTCTAGCTGACCTGTACGCACCCTGCGAAACAGAAGACGTACAATGTAATTTGTCTGTAGTTCCAGGGATTCAGCAGCGCTGCAAAGACCTCGGCATCCTATCTATTCCTCGTGGAGGGTTAGAAGAAGAACAAGAGCGAGAGGTCCGCAGGGAACGAGAGCGCGAACGTGAGGTGGAACTCCCTCCGCATGCAAAAGCGGCGAAGCATTTCCTCCACGAGGACGTTATTTCGTTCGTCCGCACTGGTGTCATCCCTTCATTACGCCAAGGCGGCGGGTTTTCTCCCGTCTTCACGACTCTCGAACAGAGCACTGCAGCTACTCACGGTGAAGATGTCTGGAGCTCATCTATCCTGGCAACCGCCGATTTCAGCAAGACGATAGTACTAGAATCCACAACAGGGACTATGGACCAGTACATCAGACCCGTCCAGTGGGTTCTATCTAGCAGAACGGATCACGGTCCCGTACTTGTTATACTGAGTCCGTTCGAGGCCGACATCTTGATATCAGACATCAGGATGAGTAAACATGTCCATGCTCATCTGTACGCACCTCGCACTACCGAACGCATGAAGCCATCAGACGACCTTGGGCTGTATACGATTCCTCCATTACCATCTGACTGGGCTCCGCCCTGGGAGCTGATTGACCAACTCAATCTGTTTGCTGGTCAGCTCTATCCTAGAAACTATCAATCCTACCTCCGTCTATGTCGTTTCCTCAACGTTCCTACTACATTGGAAGAGATGGAAAATACTACTAGTACGTCTCCAGATTCACGGCTGCAGACGGTGATGCGGCTCCTTGCCATTCGTAACCGGGGGCGGCCACTGAACCACACTTACATGGGCAAGATCCTTCAAGGGCAGATACTCACGAAGAGTCATTTTAATGGTCAGAAATCTGCCATGACAAATCGTGGCCTTCTCCCACTGCATTCGAACGTAGATGAATATGATGTACAACCGGTGCCTATGTCATCTTGGTTACCTCGACTACTTGCACCAAAGCGAGGATTGGGAATGGACGGAAACTCCGCGGCAAAAGGGCCATTGCAGAAGCGTGCACGCGCAGACGATGCGATAACCATGCCTCCATTATGTCCAAACGATCCTAAAGATCAGCCTGCGATATCCCTGGCCCCCAAACGAGCACTTGATATAGCTGACGCAGACCAGGAGCCATTGCGAAAGCGTTCGCGCGCAGATCGATAACACATTTATCGTTAGTAATGCGTGCTCTAAGTGGTCAAATATCCGGCAGCGGAGAATTGATCTAAGCTCGTTGACTTATCTTTATAAACACTACCTCACTATACTCTCATCGAAATATAAACACTTATCACCGTGTCCCGCCCTATCTCTCGTCGAAGTAGATCCATTTTCGAGTCTCCTAAATGTATTCGGCCTATTTTGTGTCCACGTCCGGTCACATTTTTCCTTCCACCGTGCAAACCATGGATCATCTTTGAATTCCACAAAACCCTGCTTCAGTTGGTCGGTTAGCGCTAACCGACGGTCATGACTGGTCACGACTAGTCAGGACCACGACCCAATACTCAGAAGTGTGAAACCTGACAACAATAAAAATCAGCCTTTTCTCAAGGGACCATAGGTTAGAATACACTCACAAATGCCGGCAATGAGGGCGGGATCAGACTCATCCGACGTCCCTTCGACACTCCCAGGAAGTAGTAGTTCCTGCGGTCCTCCACGTGATCTGCTCCGACTCCCAGTACTTTGCACCATCACCATTGACACCAAAATCTACAGCAACAAAGTACCACTCGAGGCCAGTAGTGGGAGCGCCACAAATGTGAGATTTTCTGTGCATGAAACGTGAATACTAGGAACATGAAGGAGCTGCAAAGTGTGCACACTCAAAACGTTTTGCGCATGTGACAAGCTCAAGTGAAGTAGAGGGAGTTGCCCAGTAGGGAGCAGAGGCCTTGACTTTGGTCATGAAAAACGAAGTCCCTCCATCATCATGGATACTGCTAAGTGACGAGGGAAGCAAAGGTAGTACTCTGAATGAGAGCGTCTCAATAACCGGCTGAACAACATCCTGTAACTGCCATTGGCTATGGAACACCAAGATTAGAGGGAGAAAAACTCTTCCGACGGAGGCGTAGCGCTCCATTTTGAACGATGGTAGGACTTCTTCAAAGCCTCATAATAGTCATCTACTGCCGAGAGCGTAATTAACTGAGACACGAGGCACCACAAACAAGGTAAAAAATAATGGCCGTACCTGCTGGTCGGCCTTTTCTTTGAGTGTGGTGATCATGTTGTCAGGCTCGTAGGCTCTGGAAGCTCATCAACTTAATGATTGACAAGCAGAGCTTCCGGAGGTGAGTTAGTGCGATGTCAAATTCCATCAGACCCGGACCAGAAATATTGCTTTTCCATGCTGACTCGGTGGTTTGGCGCAGGCCTCTACGCGCTAGTGCTTAAATTAGGAGAGATGATCCAGAGAACATTGGGCAGGCAATTTCAGAGTACCGGTGGCTGTGACCCCGAATGGAAAACATCTGTAAATAACGCCCAGGCAGTGCGTTCTTGAACATCGTCGTCGTCGTTCTACGTGCCTGGGTGATGTACAACCCATCCGCGTTTGCCCCACCAGGGTCAAAGGCAGCAGGAGAAGCACCATTGCAGCATGTTACAATCGCCTCTAGACGATGCTTATGATCAGACCGATCATCGGAGACGGCGGATATGTCACCGACGCAAACCGAAAATCAATGGGGTTTCCCTGTGCATAACAATGCGAACACGTCACCTTTCAGCTTAGCGGTGCGTAGTCTGATCGCCCAACATGTTCAGGAACGAACTCACCAGGTGCTGAACTTTCCAAGTCCACGTTGACTTCTGCACTTGACACACCAGAATACAGACAGAACGGATGGTCCAGTACGCAATCTATCCTGTCTTTGGCCACGTCGTCGCTGCTAGCCGTTCATAGTCTGGCTTTACCGTACTCCTATCTGATGTATTTCTGTCTGTATCATGCTTATGCTTATCGCGTTGCCCATTTTGGGTAGATCGATCCACTGTCCACAGGTGTGACTTGTGTTGAAGGGATCCTTGCTGTACGCATCTTGCTCTCACTTTTTTTTCATATTGAATCCGTCCGACTCGGATACGCCCGATCCTGAGACTATTGCACAGCTTTTGGTTCAGATTCAGTCCCATGATGCAGAGACGATACGTTCTAGTAACTGTCCATTTGGCAGGAACCACTGCAAGCTACTACTTCAAACTGAATGAAAGGGACGTTATGCTACAGCCTGCCGCGTCTCGAGACTTCGCTTGCCGGTGGGCCGCGGCTTCAGGCCGTAATAATAGCCTTAGCCAACGAAACGTTTTAAATTGGAACCGGCGATGCCAGCACCAACAAGCGCTCTGGCGCCTCGTGCTCACACCATAACCTCCCGCCAACCTTTGAAGGGCCTGGGTGTTTCTCGTCCGGATCGAAGTGTGTGTCGCTGTCCTATTCACCACGACGACGCTGACCAGCTGACTTGCCAGCGTCAACATCTTCTGATCATCGTTCGATCCCAGGTTCGGTGATAAGGTATCTTACCAGGTACGTCGTGTTATCGTGGAGTCAGTGTCCTCCGTCCCAACGACTTTACTTAAAAGAGCATGCGTCTACTGAATTCGAGGTCGAAACAACTCGAACTATTACACCGCTATCCACCACCCCGCTATGCCATCGTCTCCCATCGATGGGGCGATGAATCGGAAGAAGTGCTCTTTACCGACATCGGCGACGCAGAGCGTACCCAGCGCAAGGGAAGGGGTTACGAGAAGATCCTAGGTTCTTGCCACCAGGCGCTAGATGACGGCCTCGACTACGTCTGGCTGGATACCTGCTGCATCGACAAGAGCAACAGCACGGAGCTCGGCGAGGCGATCAATGCGATGTACAAGTGGTACAACAAGTCCGAAGTCTGCTATGCCTACCTGCACGACGTCAGCGATGCGTCCGAGTTCACTGACAGCGACTGGTTCACGCGGGGGTGGACCCTGCAAGAGCTGATCGCGCCCAAGAAGCTCAAATTCTTCACCAAGGACTGGATGTTCATCGGAAATCGGGAGGATCTGATAGATCGTATCGTGGAGCGGACGGGGATCGGTCGCGATATCCTCAAGACGAGCTATATCCCTCCCGAAGTGACCATCTCCCAAAAGATGGTCTGGGCGTCCCAGAGGGAGACGACCAAGCTGGAAGACAGGGCGTATTCGTTGTTAGGGATACTGGGCGTCAACATGGTTCCCACCTACGGGATAGACAATGCCGCGTTCGAAGACTTGCAGCACAGGATCATTTCTAGATACGCAGACCAGACCCTCTTCGCTTGGTATCATACCATCACTCCTCCTCAGGATGTCGAGATGGTGGATGGGGACGCAGCTCCCGTACCCGCTCCTGCACCTGCACCTGCACCGACACCCGCACCTGATCCCGCTGCGGAGCCGGCAGAAGACGACGCCAGCGGCTCTTCGCCAAACACTACAGGACTTCTCGCGTCCTCTCCTTCGCAATACTTGAAATCCTACGAGATCTCTGAAGAGGACTTTCGCAAGAATTACGTGGACAGCATCAGAGACCAGAGCTATCGGTCGCACTTTTCCATCAGCAACAACTTGGTTCAGATCTCCCTCCCAATAAAGCATATGAAGGAGAAGATCTACAAGGCTGTTTTGCGCTGCAGCCTCGAGCCCCCTGGAAAGGATCACATCCAGCGTCCCCTGATTATCTATCTGGAAGAGATCCAACCATGGAAATACGTTCGGATCCACATTTTACCCGATGAAGATGAAGAGAACCAAGGGGTGGAAACAGAGGCTGCTAGGGAGCTACGGGCGAACGAACCAAAGGACGTCCCGGGGAGCTTGGAAAGATTGAGCGACGAGGAGTTACACCTGGACGGGTATGTCTTGCACGACATCTCAGTCGTCGGTCGACACGGAGATACCTGGTCCGACGATCATCCTGTGAGACAGCTGTCCGACGATCCAGACGCTCTCCCGGAGCCCAGCGAAGACCAACGCATCGCCCAACTCCCTCGACACCCCCCGGGGGTCAAGACGACCAACATCATCGTCTGCGGCGAACCAGGCGTCGCCGCGGGCAGAGTGATCAACCTCATGCTGAGCAGAACCATCATCAAGCCGCTCACCGACTACGACCGCGAAGCGATGGCGGTCACGCCCATCGACGCGACCCTCCAATCCAAGAACGTCCGCATCTTTTACATCATCGGCCCGCGCGATCCCTACCTCGACCTGGACGCCTACCACGCCGCGGTGCGCAACATGCACCAGTTCGTGCACCGCGCCAAGGACGCGGGCGGGCTGCACCTCCTCGTGCTGTGCATGGTCGGGAGCCGGGTGACGGGCGCGGTGGAGAGCAACTATCGGCTGTTTCACGACTACGTGTGTCAGCGGCAGGTCCCGGCGATGCTCGTCGTCACCGGGCTTGGCAAGACGCGGCGGATGGAGGACTGGTGGGAGCGGCACAGGACGGACCCGGCGATGCAGGCGATGCGGTTCGTCGACCACGCGTGCGTGACGGTGTTGCAGGGCGAGGACGCGGAGCACGTGCGGAAATACGAGGCGTCGATGGCGAGGGTGCAGCAGCTCGTCGTCGAGTTTATAGCTGGTCTCGAGGCGGCGCCTTCTCGCCAGGCGTTTTGTCCCGAGGACGTCGATCGGTGGTTCGTGTTCATGGGGAGACGAGCGATGGATCTTTTGCTGCGTGGTCAGAGACGGTCTCTCAAGCCCGAAACGGTGGCACAGGCGCTTCAGGAAGCCAAGACGCTCCGGGAAATCAAGGGTCAGAAGGAGTGGGTCAACCTGCCAGAGGTCGAGGCGACCGAGTTTGCAGGGCAGTTCTTTGACGAAAACCCCATGGATTTATGACATAGTACATGCATCCCACCGTCCAAAAAGTCTAGTCATTCGTAGACGAAACGGCGAGTACAGAGCGTGTAAATACTAAAAAGAGGAAAAAAAACACACACAGCTAGGCACACAACAGTACGAAATAATCATAGTTCGATCACCCCAGCTGCGCAAAACTACCCTCGCTGACGGGGCCCGCCTCGCCCTCCATCGGCGTCCCCGACGGCACGTCGCTCACCGGCGTGCCCTGCCCCGTCGTCCCCATGTTCGCGTTCTTGCCCAGCTCCGCGCGCACGCCGTCCAACATCCGCTTCAGATTGACCCGCTCGTTGACGAGCGCCATCCGCGTGCTCTCCAACCCCTTGCGCTCCTCCTCGAGCATCTCCTCGAGCTCCTCGAACGCCACCATCTTGAGCTCCAGCTTGCCCAGCGTCAGCTTGATCAGCGAGGCCAGCGTGCTCTTGATCGTCGCGTCCTCGGCGTCGGCGAGCGCGCCCGCTGCGCGTGCCGAGGATTTGAGCGCGAGGCTTGCTGCGCGGGCGACTTGTGCGTGTGGGAGTTTGGGCGGCGTCGACGAGGTGGGTGCGGGCGTGCCTGGTGCCGTTGCTGTTGTCGTTGCCGCTGTCACCGCTGCTGCCGTCGCGGTGGTCGCAGCCGCACCCCCCTGCTGATCCACCACCATCTCGCCCTCCCCCGCCAACGCCCTCATCGCCGTCTTGGCCGCCTCGGCCGCCACCACCGGGTTCACCACCCCCGCCAAGAACGCGACCACGCTCATCACCGGGTTATCCGACTGCTCGAACGGCACGCGGGCGTACCGCAGCGGCCCCTGGTCCCCCTCGGCCGCCACGTACGCGTCCTCGATCGGAAGGGCGAGGAACTTGCGGATGCACTGCTGCGCCGTGCGCGTCCCGACGTGGTCCTCGATCGCCGTCCAGTCGTCGTCGTACATCTCGATGCCTTCGAGCAGCAAGAGCACCTCTTGGTCCGTCCACGCGTCCTCGGCGCCGTGGCCCACCCCGGGCGGGGTCACCGTCAGCTTGACGAAGTCCCCGCTGAACATGGTCGAGGGGAACCGCCCGTCGAGGTAACACGGCGCGCAGAGCTCAAAGTCCTTGACCTTGAGACTGTGATACCGGAGCGCGGTGCAGTCGGTCCCGCAGGTGTCGCATTGGTACGACATGTTGCCCTTGGCGTTGGTGGAGATGCCGTTGGCGAGGGATTTGGCGTCGGCGGGTTTGAGTTCGCGGGAGGCTTTCGAGGTGGTTTGGTAGATGGAGTTGCGGAGTTCGAGGGAGGCGGAGGGGCCGCCGAGGGATGGGGGCATTTGGTTTTTTGGGACGCCGTTGGCGGCGGGGTGGGCGTTGGACGGGCGCGTGCCGGGATGGAGCGACTGCAGACCGCGAGGGGTGTCGAGGATGACGCGGAAGTGGCCCGTGAACGGGGGCACGAGGGCCGCCGGTCTCTGCTCCGGATCGATCTGCCCCCGTCGCTCAGCCCCAACGAGAAAGAAAAAAAAAGCATCCCGAGGGACGCACCTGATAGTTGATGAGCCCCCACTGCTCCAGAAACGCATGCACGCGCATCACGGCGCACACGTCGCCCGCCAAGTTCCGGCGACACGCCGTCACCGTCAAATACTCCCCCGGCCTCAGCCGATACGTATTGATCATGAAATCACGGTACTCCTTGTAAATCGCGGGCGTCTTGGACCGGTTGCGCGAGTTGAAAAACTCGGGGAGGGCGCGGCGTTCGACGGGGTGCACCGTCGACATGTCGAACCAGGCGGCGTACGAGGGGACGATGACGTCGTGCGTCTGGGCGGCGAGGTATTTGCGGGCTTGTTCCTCGAGCTTGAGCCGCGTCGCCTCGAGCTGGGCGGGGTCTTCGTCGTCGTCGTCCCCGGACTCGCCGTCCTCGTCGGCCGCTTCGCCCATCGAGACGTCGCCCGCGTCTTCCTCGCCCTCGCCCTCCTTGAGCACCCGCACCTCTGCCGTGGTGCCCTCGCCGCTCGTCCCTCCCCCGCCGCCGTCTGGGTCGTTTGGTATGTTGCCAATCTCGCCGCCTTGGATGGGGTCGAGCTCTGAGCGCTTTCCGGTTGCGTTTTCGGGGTCGACGGGCGACGCGCCTTGGGGTTGTCCTGGTGGAACAGTAAGCTTTATACGTTTCGTTTCAGAGGAGGAGGAAGGCGATCCAGCACGTTTTGGCGAGTCCATCTCACGAAAGTCAATCAGCTCGCATTCGGCCACTTGGAAAACGCGTCCCCGTTGACAATCCAGCCAAACAACTCAAAACAGGGGGGTCGAGGGGGGTCGATACACGTGCATTACATTACAAGGTAGACTACAACACACGACTACGTGTAACGATCGTCGGAGAGAAGGACGTGGAATAAGTATGACGAGGACCCAGCCTGGGAGGACCTACCGCTCCTCCGATACAATACTCATACATATACACAGCACTAATGACACCGCGCAACGAGCTCCATTTGCCCGAATCATCTTGCGCCTT
This sequence comes from Tylopilus aff. beelii, assembly GCA_038094295.1. NCBI lineage: Eukaryota > Fungi > Basidiomycota > Agaricomycetes > Boletales > Boletaceae > Tylopilus > Tylopilus aff. beelii. The sequence goes on along the minus strand of JBBPTU010000527.1, from coordinate 2,607 downwards.
TGTCATCTCGCCGTTAGGGCGAGGTTCGCGCGACAGCACGTTTAATACGCCAACGCGATCAAGGCAACGGCTCTCGACTGCTCGAGAGTTTGTTCAGATGGATATATACGTCGGTGCCAAAGCCGTCCATGGAAATAAGACGCAGGTCGCCGCCAAAGTATCTCGCATACTGCCAGGCACGAGTGAGCACACAACTCGCAAGACCTCGTGAGTGACGCACCAGTCGAGACAGTGGGAGGCCGTATCCAAAGCCAGCCATCGGGGCTTGGAAATCACCAGCCTGCCATGATGAAATCATTCGATCACCCGTCGCTTCGCGCCAGAATGATGCCTTACCTGGAAGTCCTGATCGATGCTTTGACCACACATGGTCGTGTACGTGTATGTCCAGATGAGCGGGATAGCGCTTCGCGGAATGCCACCGCCCTCATCAGAGATCTTGATGGTGATATCTTCGCTTCCCTCAACCACGATCACTTTGATCGGCGGGTATCCCCTGCCCTTGCCCGACGAAGAGTTGTCGGCAATGTTCCCTTCGTACTCTGCCCCGAATCGTTCGACGACAGCTCGCAGCGAGTTCTTGAGCAGTTCGAAAACAATGTGGGACAAGTGTCCAGGCACGTATGCAAACGTAAGATCAGAAGGGCAGATCAGTTGCACGGGCGGCCCCCGAAACATGGCATAGTGTTCTTCGCATACAAATCGAGCGTTCTCGATGGCTTCTTGGAGGATGTCATGCACGTTCTGGTAACGGAAGCCGCGTCAAAGACGAGGCGATGACGAGATAGAACCCAGCACTTACGGCTTTGGTGCAGATGATGCCCACGTAGTCCTTGTGAGGCTGTTGGGTATTGAGCGCCACATCTAAACCCTTGTCAGGGAGGGGAACGGGCTGCGTGGAAATGAGGACTCACGTTGTCCGATCAGGAACCGCAGTCCGATGCGCGACATGTAGAACCTGTCCAGCCATGCCTGCACTTCACCCCCGCTCTGTCCATACGCAGGCAAGCTCGACTTGACACCCTTGGCCCTCTGCCACTCGAGAACGCCCTGTGCGACGGTGGCTACCGTGGGATCGTGTCTACGCTTGATGGCGTCCAGGGTCTTTGTGAATCGGACGTTGTAATCGTAGACTTCCGGAGGATAGGTTTGTGAAGGGGACTGCGCATAGTATCTGTGTTGGCGGTGGGAATCAGATGTGAAGAGTTTGACAAGGAAGAGAAGCACCTTCGTTCGACGGGAACACGCAGCTTGATGCTAGCGTTTCGAAGACCGCATACACCGTTGCCATTCCCACCACTATTTCCGTTGGCCTTGTAGGCCACGCCTCTAGACTTGTTCCCATGAGCAAAGGCTTCCTTTGCTGCGCCACCAGCAGCGCCATCGGAATCAAGATAAGAAGAGATAAGGGACGGGTTAGGAACGCTGTCCGGCAGATAGATGTTCATGTCTTCCCTGTCCGAGTGCGCAAACAAGGACTGGCGTGCGGCAGGTGACAGGGAAAGAGGTGGGAAATGAATCAATTCCTACCACAGCCATACAACGTAACGTTCATATCGACCGAATGTCACAATCGTAAATGAAATGACCCACCTCGAAGCTTTGGGCGTACCAATTCTTGACTCTGCGTATGGAAGGCATGTCGCTCAGGTTGTATGGAAGTTCATCGAGCTCCTTGACGCGGTGAGCGAGACGAACCGGGAGCTCCTCTGCGTGGGAGGGTAAAGGGGTTCGGTCGAGACGAGGTCGGACGACGAGAGCGAACTTACCGGATAAGAACTGGCTGGCTTTCAGAAGCGTGCCTTGACTTGGATGCTGCCCAAACAAGACCATTTGCTGAAGGGACACTAGCGAGACGGCCGCATCAGCATCGCACGGAAAACGAGGCCATGATCCGGCGCGTTGTCCGCGTCGCCTCGGCAAGGCACCACGGGGCCACGGCACTCGGACCGTAGGAGGTAACACGCAGAGGAGGAGAAAGACTGACCTCCAGTCTGAGGAAAGGACGCAAAGTGGTGGATCCGCTCCCACAGGGCGGACGAGATGCGAAACGCGGCACTCATGGCGTTGGTCAGATATCGAAGAGTGAGCTGTAGGAAAGCAACGAGGTGGGTGGCATGCGTCGCGTGCGTTGGAACGCCAGAATTGCAGGAACGATGACAGATCAGCCCATGCAGAGAAACGACTCGACAGTGGGTATTTAAGGCCAAGGTGCCACTTGCATTCTGAGTCACGTGGCCCACCCCTCTTTGATAGCCGCGACCGGACATAGAGCGTGGCTAGCACGCTAGATCCGGTTTCTCGCCACCGTCCACGGGCAGTTCTGCTGCTGGCCGCCGATGTCGGGTGCATTACACAACAAGTAGGCGCCGAGATCCGGAACAGCGCTGACGACCCGCCGATAGATTGGTTGGGTGGAGCCATGGTGACGGGATACCCCACACCACAGGTACGGTGTTCGAGTCACTCGACGAGTGCAACGAGCGACGATTGTGCCGGGTCACATCGGCCGACCATCCGAATCACGAGGTATCCGTTCCCTGCCACCGCGTAAGTGGCGTCCCTGCGCCAAGCGCTATTTCCGCGACTCGTTCTGTGTAGCTTCCC
>JBBPTU010000526.1:0-22129 GCA_038094295.1 Tylopilus aff. beelii | reverse complement strand
ACACGACCACGAACCAGCTACGGCCCGGCTCTCCTGGGCACCCGCGACCACCTCGGCTCTGCGCGTCGGTGACGATTGACGCGCTTTACGGGGCGACGTGCGCTTTGCGCCGACGTTCTTGAAAGGCGCCTTGGACGGCGATTCGCCCGACACGGTGCGCGCGAGCAAAATGTCCACGAGCGGGTTCGAAGCGGCCGGCACGAAGGCCCTGTCGCGTCGGTCAATCGCAGCGCCAGCGCACGCACGCAGCACACGGACCCACCGCGATCCCGGAACCGGGCTTGCTGTCGCTTCAGACGTTGGGCTTTGCTCTCCTCCGCGGAGACGCCGAGCTTGGCTTGCTGTTCGGCCGGCGACATGGCCGTTTTGGCGAAACTTGGATTGTTGGGACCACGTGATGACTTTATTTCGTCACGTGGGGATCTTCGATCGCGTCGCAGTGATGAGTTTATTTATTTGGGTGTCCAATTAATCTATGGATGCTTGCACGCGGCCGTCCGAGCCCGCCTCCAAATATCCCCCATCCAAGGCTCCGTCCCCGGCACGAACCTCACCCAGAACATGCCAAACACCCTCTCGAGGAACCAGTCTTGTCCCACCAACACGCCGACGACGGCAAGGTCCAACAGCCGAGTCGCGAGGGAGGATGGGAGTACGGTCAATGGGTGGCGAAGCTGCGCAGAGTCTGGAAAAGTGTCCCTCGGAATCGGGACGGAGCGTATCCCCCGCGTCGCCCACTCGACCCATCCTAGCTGCCCACTGCGTCCCTTTTCCGACTCAAAGACACGCATATACGCGCCCTCGTCGGACACGTCGAATACGGGGCGTTCGCCGTCCGTCTTGGACTTGCAACCTGCATAGAGGAACAGGCGGGCAGAGGGGGCGAGCAAGAAGAGCGTAAACACGCGCCAAGAGGTATACGACACCGTCAGTGTTGACGATGGGTCCCCTTGGGCGTGGCATTGCCACGCCGGCCTCGATGGGTCACCCGAACGGAGTACGATGCTGATGCCTGTTTCTGCACAACGATGCTCGAGAAACGCCAAGGTGCGCCGATAGGCATAGCGTTCGAAGAGCGTAGGCCCGTGGTAGATAATCCCGCCGGGCATGCTGTCGCCTGATTCCTGCTTGTCGCTGGGTATGGCCGGAAAGGGTTCCGGTCGGGAATGGACAGGTAAATACTTGCGATAGTGGAGAATCCATGCTTCGTACGATATCCGCGCAAGTGTGATGAACAATGCAAAGGGAAAATGTGAAAGCGTGGTGAGGAGATTGAGCATGGTGAGGGGTGTTGCAGATCGGGGGTTCAGGGTAGCAATGATTTCCAGAGGGCCCGCAGAAGGGTTCGTGGAACTATCGTCGGGTATGCGTAAATCTATTCGGACGTTTGGTTTCGGAGAGTCACAAGGGGACAGATCGAAAGGGGGGTGAGAGGGTAATTTGACGGCTACTGAATAGAACCCCGAGCGATCGTTGAATGGCGAAACGAAGAATTGACGGGGGAACGTCCATTGATGGTCGTAGCTGTCCAGAGAATCAACGAGCGTAGAACGAGAGGTGGAAATTTGTTTTACCCCTTTGGTGGCAGCGGGTCTTCATTCTTGCCTACCTGCAAAACGTATACGTGGCCCTCGCCAAAGGTGTTGTGAACCTGATGGGGTGTCTCGGCATCGAAAAAGACTAGATGACGAGCACTCACCTCCAGAACGACCACGGAAACCTCGCCCGAGGGCGAGTAGCAGTAGTAGACCGTGAGGGGATTGATGCCCTCGAACGCACAAATGGCGGGCATCGTCAACATCCATACGTCTCTTATCTGGGACGGCGCGTCGACAGCACTGCGGTCCAGCAGGACGCGATCGAGTTTCGCTCGGATAGAAACAGGATGGGTGTGCCTGCCGTCTTGGGGCCCGAGATATCCGTCGCCCCTAAGGCCGACCAACGTTCCCCATATCGACCCGAAGCGAAAGACGTAGCCGAGCGGGATGCCCCAGACGGAGACGGGCAAGTCCAACGCGGAGCGCTCGAGGGCGTCCAGAGAGACGAAGAGCGCGAGCGTGGGGTAGGTGAACGCGTGCTTGGCGTGGGCAGGGAGGACTCTGGCGTGGGTGACCTTGTTGGTGAGCACGTACGCGCGCGACGGGCCAGGTCGAGTCGGCCGAGCGTACAGAAACGCGAGCAAAGACGCTGCGACGACCAACGTCGTCGTCGCCGTCCACATGACTAAGCTGCCATCGAGCGCCCAAAGAAATCGTCGACGCTGGTCGAGGAGTGGAAGCACGCCTTTGCCGAGCATCTCCAGCCAAAGGACCTCGCGCGCTTCTCGTTTCTCGAAAAGACGTTGGACCAGCTCCGCGCGGATCGCGTGACGCTCGACTGCATCGTCTCTCCCGCCAATTCCTATGGCATCATGGACGGCGGGTCCGTGTCACAACCTCCCCGACGACACGTTCCGCTGACGTCCCTCTCAGCTTTGATTTAGATCTGTCGTTGGCTCTCTCCCCGTCAAACGACGTCCATGCGCTCGCTCGCCTGGTTCAGGGTGCCATCAGAGATCGCTACTATGGCTTCGCACCACCGGGATCGTGTATTCTAGTCCCGGGTCTCCCACAGAACGAGCTCGCTTGTAGAGTCGTCGCCGTCTGCCCCACGATGCGCTACCCAGAGCAACTCACGTGGCACAAAGACATCGTTTACAACACGATGTGGTCTCTGCTCGTCGAGATCGAGCACTGGAACAGAAAGACCAAGGACGAGGACAAGAAGATCAACAAGGTTCTGATGACGGGACTTGGGACAGGGGTCGGCAAGATTTCGGCATCTTGCTGTGCGAGGCAGATGGCTTTGGCCGTCAAGCACTTTCTACATGCGAGGAGGGAGGAAGACCAGAGGTCCAGGGCAGATGATGATCACCTGTCTTGGGACGAGGTCTTGAGTCGTGCGAACGAGGTTTGAAACGTTTCCGTCCGTAGTGCTCTCCAAAGTATGCTACACACCCCACTCGGGTTGTATTTGTACCGCGTCAGCCACCACGCCTGACCCGTAGCCATCAATGTAATCTGTCAGTCATGAACCAGTCCTCGTAAACGCCAAGTGATCTCGCCATGGAGAAATCAGGTGACCCTCCCGGCGAGATCAAGAGGAATCCAACCAAGGTCATCGGGTACAACAACGTGAAGTACATGCCGATTCCGCGAGAAAGATCGACTCCTTGTAGATATATAGGTCGCTGATGGTCTACGCAGGTGAGACTCTAGTCATGGGACCGCTAGGTACCGCGAGACGGGCACAGCGGAGCGACCGTGATGAGGACTCTGTCAGGGTGACTTTACGCACGGATAACTCATACGGTCCCACAAAAGCAGTCTAGATATTGGTCTGTCTAACATCAACGCGACGCACGCTATACGACGCCCGAAGCGGCCGGTCGAACACCATCCTCGTCTCTGCCTACGACGTTCGACGGCCCGTCAGCACCTCCGTCGCGCGGCGAAAAAACACCACGCACCCTCGATAAACTTTTGCAAAAACGTGCGCGGCGGCCTCTGCTCTTCCTTGAGAAGAATCCCCATCACGTGGTCCGTCTGTTTCCAACAGTTGAGAGACTCCTGGAGGTCCAGGCGGCTCTTGTGGACGAGCACCTCGATCGCGCGCGGATCCGTCACGTGTCGGTTGGCTTCGAACTTTTGGCGTATGCAGTGTCGGACGTAGGCGGAGGTGACGGGGAGGGCGTACAGGGTGACGATTTCGGGCGCCTGCGTGCGTTCCGAACGTGAGCGACCGTGCGCAGAAAAGCGTAGCGAGACTCACGGCGCGAATCCAGCCTCGGTAGAGATCGATGACCCGTCTGCGAGCCTCTTCCGGGTTGCTCGACACGCGCGAGACTTGCGCCAAACGGGAGGGAATCGTGGTCATCGTGTTCACGTCTCGAGGGAAACTCGGGCAGACTCGACGACCACCGCGGATTAGTCAGCACAAAACGAGGTTTTGACCGGCAAGGTGCCTTCTTATCTCCCGAGTTCCAACCTCGTCCAACATGGTCAGAAACACGGGCGAGTACAGACCTCGTACATTCGAGCCTTTCTCGTCTGACATAGACTTTTTTGCAGGAAAGTTCGGCAAGGCCAAACGCGGTGGCGGTCGAAGTTTCAGGTGAGCGTGCGCGCGCGCGTCCTTTTGAACGGCGCTAGACGAGATCGCACGCTGACGGTGTGACTAGTCGAGACATGGAACTTGATAATGATGGAATCGCCGTGTCGAAACAGTATGTTTGCCTTTATCGCTTTGCGTCGGGTTTTCATAGTCGTGCAGGTCCCGCCGTAAGAAGGAGGAGGAGGACGATAGCGATGAGGATGAGGAGGATGCTATAGAGGAGGAGGAGGAGGAAGAAGAGGAAGAGGAAGAGGAAGCGGATGCAGCTGGATCCAAACAACCGGAACTGACCCGCATCGAACGACGTGAACTCAAGAAGAAACAGGCCGCAGAGAAACAAGCCCAGAAACAAGGGGCCGACGAAGACGACGAGGATGCCGATCTCATCAACCCAAATCACGTAGAGAGGAAACTCAATATATCAGACTTGGGCACGAGACAGTTGACCCGCAAGGAAAGGTGGGCCTAATACTGCAATGCAATAGTTGTTCGGTCGCATTGACTGTTATTCAGAGAGGCAAAGGAGAAGCAAGAGTCCAAGGATCACTACTGGAAGGTAGGCGGACACACGATCACCTTGATGACGCGCCTCATCCATGCATCCAGCTTCATCGCGCTGGCAAGACGGACGAAGCAAAGTCGGATCTCGCTCGTTTGAAGAAGATTAAAGAAGAACGCGAGGCTGCACAGGCTAAGCGTAAGGCTGAGGCAGAAGGTCAGCATCTCCACCCTTCGAGTCTGTCCCGGAATATTGATGTCTATCCGTACAGCCAAGGCAGCAGAAATAGAAGCGAAGAAGGCAGCTGCGAACGGAAAGCGTCTTTAATCTTGCGCGGTGCTCAGTAACTTGTTGTATGATTTATTATCACCTGCACACTCGAGTCACCACAGAAGTATATTGGCTTCCTGCTTGTAATTTTGAGTCATCACTGTAATGATCGTTGTCGAGTTGTTCTGGGACCAACAAGCGCATATTGGTATCAAGTATCTCCTTGGCCTCATGCAACCCATCGGCTCCGAGGATATGAACGTACCCTTTAAGTGGACGGGATATACGCTCTCCGGCCGGTTTCAATGAGAGCAGAATCTCAAAGTTGGGTACCGGTACCTGCCGGAAAATGCGACGATCGACAAGGTGATGCATAGCATGGGGATAAAGACATGGAAACGACAACATCTCTAAACCTGTATCTCGTTTCAGACTGGAAATCACCGCGGCCAGCGAGGGCGGTCACAGCTTGGCGTGCGTGCCGCACTTTTTACGCCAGCGCGCCTCCGCATCAGCCCATACCCATCGGGACTCGCTCTGCCATTCCCATGCATCCTCGATCGACTTGCGTACAGCGCCGAGCTCCTCCGAGCTTCCGCGGTCAGGGAGGGGTCCGCCTGCACAAGCAGAAAAGGTGTAGTACCGACCGACGTCGTGAGATCGTTGGACGACGGCGTTCGCCAGCGGCAAGCACACGTCTTCATAAGTCTTGAGTGCATCAGCCAGGTTGCCTGGATACGTCAATTCGTGTGTCAGCAAGCGCCCCAGTACGTATGCGTCCTGCCCAGCGGTACGGTCAGTCGATGTACTTGTCGACATGGTCGTTATGGCGCTTACCTCTATCGCCTGTCCTGCACCCGCCCCAAAGTGCGGTTCCATGGCATGTGCCTGCGGGGTATTCAGCCACTGCTGTGTCAGCTGAGAATTGAGGCCAAGGTTTACCGAATCCCCGAGTAAAACGACTCGTCCGTCCACGTAATAAGGTAATGGTTTGAGACTATGAATCGCCCATCTCGTTGGTTTCTCGAAGCACTGTAATCGGGTCAGGAAAGGGTCGAAGTAAACCAGGAGTACATCGTCGGATACCTTCACCAATCCCATGGAGTGAATGTCCCAGTGCTCAAGCCGATCCAGAACCTCCTTCTCAGGAACATTCCTCACCCAGTGGCCATCAAACGGTTTCCCAAATGCATTGTAGTCGTGACAAAAGAGGACTACATTGACCAGTCCCCCTCCCCCTTCAAGTTTGGAAAGGGGAAACGTTACGATATGCTACAAACGCATACAAGTCAGCCTAGAAGAGTGGAGGCGTTATCCATACTCTATTGACTCCGAGATGCTGAATTTAAGGGTAAGAATACCACAGTACGGACTCGTGGTAGCTTACCAACGTCAAGCCACCGGGCAATTCAACGTCAGGGAACTTCTTCCGTAGTTTCGCTGCTGGTACTAGGTTCCTATAAGCCAGGATACCAGTCCACACGGGATCGATACACTCGAGTAATTTCTTCTTGAAGTCATCGTCTCGAGTCGCGGAAGCAAGCCTCTGGTACATGGTTGTGCGCGTTGCCGAGCGAATACCATCTGCCCCAACCAACACGTCCGTAACAGATTTGGAACCGTCAGAAAAATGCAGCGTTATTTTTCCAGTTTTTGAATCAATTTCGTAGGTCTCAAGCTTCTTGGAGGTGTGAACTTTGCAAGAAGCGGGAACATGTCGTAGAAGAAATCCCACTAGGTCTTTTCTATGGAACGTCAACACCCCACCTGCAAGACGAAAATCAGAGACACCAAGTTGTTAAACAAATGGTTTGACGTTTCAAACTCCTCGAGAACCAGCGATACCCATCTCGCTGATCAGATTTTCTGAAAGTCGGTCCTAATTTATTTGGACGTTATGGGGGGTTAAGTTCGACACGTAAACGAAACATGGACGAACCAGTGTCTTCTTGCGGGGGTCTAATAGATAGTTTGACGAGCTCGTCATACAACCCCAGCTCTTTCATGATATCCATAGTCCTCCCAAAGAATCCAATTCCAGCGCCAATGGTGGTAATGGTGGGACCAGCCTCAAATACCTCAATAGGTAGGTTCCCATGTTTTCCGATGACCAATGCTAGCGTCAGCCCACCTATTCCTCCCCCACTAGAATGATGTCAGCCTCGCAAGAGGTGTATTTTGGAACGGGAAGTACCAGATGGACACATGGAAAGACGGTTTCATGAGGAGGTGAATGGCAAGTGTAACAACAGAGTGGATACAAATAGGATGACATTGGATACTTGCATAGTCCCAGCGTTGTCACCCAAGATCTTCTGTCGGAAGGTTTCGTGGGTATAGATACCCAGGCTTCTTTGACTGTGTACAGAGCTTTCTCCGACGGAACATTGGTCAGTATTGATTGGTACTGGCAAAAAACCCTCCAGAGAAGATACCTCAGTTAGGATGTGACATTGTACCTGAGAGAGCATTATTAGTGCCACAGACGTCACATCTCCAGTCTGTGGATTGACAAACTCCCAACGAAACACTGTCCATAGCAGGAATGAAACCCAAAGGCAACCCGAAGGGGTGGAACCGGAAACTGCGGACTTTCGGACCTGGTGATGAATCGATGACGAATGTGTCGGTGATCGATCTGATCCACCGCAGTTAGGAGGTTGAAGATCCAGAAGCGCTGGGGGGTAGTACGGACTTGCCAGCGTTTCTGGCAACCACAGTTCATACCTTGTAGGGCGAATTACATAACACACATTCTCAGCCAAGACTCCGAAGGTCGGACTCTCAGGGGATCATGCACCCCCGCAATGCGTACTCCGAGGCCCCTGACTTCTTAGCACTCGCAAGGCGCTATCCTCCCCTCCGTCCATAGTATGTCTTCACCTTTTTCGGTTGGAACATCCCCGTAATCAGGACTGGAGCGTGTTCTTGACGCACACAGGACCTGCCATCGACTTTAAGAGTGCGCCAGCACAAAGGTCAGAGAAAAAACCCTGGTACTATCATAGATTGTACTCAGTGAGTAAAAAAAAAGATGTTTAACAGAGGCGTTACTTTACCTAGACTTTAACATCAGTCTCGCCATTCCTGACAATCGACTGTGCCCACCTGTAAGTTGTCGTTCCTTTTGGTGGTCGCAACGATCATGCATCTCTTCACAGGTACCTAATCGGTATGTTCTATATCTCTGATACGTTGCTAGTCATGAAACAGTGTTCTCAAGGTTGAATTATGTGCTATGGATCCAAGACATTGTGAAGACTTGCGCTCCCGGAGATGAGATTATTCGCGGGATTGACATGTGCGCTGTGTTGAGTTAACTAATTTTTATCTTCTCTCAAGCACATCCAGTGGAACAGGTGCTTCCGCCATATATCCTTTGCTGGCATGTCGCATGGAACCAAGGTGGTCGTTTGTTGCTACTGGTATCTATGGCTTGATCCGTTTTCTCCGCTAATGCTCAACGCTGTTTAAGAGATCGACAAGGAGTCTCTTGTATCGGCTCGGCAAAACATCGAGAACAATAACCTTTCTGATCGAATTGCCGTTGTGGACATGTCTTCTGATGAAAAGGTCTTGCAGCCATTGGAAGGGGCCTTTACACTACCGTAAGTTTCTTTCATGGAGATCATAAATGTCTGCATGTCTAATGGCGCCTAGGTTTCACTTTACGATGTGCAACCCGCCTTTTTATGCCAGTACGGAAGAAATTACTCAGTCAACAGAAGCTAAAGAGTATGGACCGAACGCGGTAAATATTTTTAGCAGGGTCTCAAGGAACCAACATAACTTTTTGTCAAGGTATGCACAGGTGCCGAAATAGAGATGGTGACACCCGGAGGCGAGGCTTCGTTCGTCTCACGAATCTTCGCCGAAAGTCTATGCTATGGAATGCAGTGCAGGTCTGTCTTTACAGTGTTAAAAATTTGACGGTACTTATGTTCGTGTTCATCGAAGATGGTATACGTCGATGCTTGGGAAGATGTCGTCTCTTCCCCTACTAGTGGGCCTTCTGCGCAAGCATCGGGTGAGTTATCCCTTCGTTCGCCGTGTCTGCGTCCAATTAATCTTGTATGTAACGAGGTCGATAACTACGCTATTACCGAATTCGTTCAGGGGCAAACGCGGCGATGGGCAATCGCTTGGAGTTTCGGGACCCTCCGTCTTTCAGACGTGCGTATATACTTCACTTCCAGAATTACCAGTAACACCGTATCGCCCCAGTCTCTTGCCCGGATCGCCAACCCTACACTACAAAGTATAATGCCATCCCGAACCAGCCTTTACCAACACCTCAATATCCGATCGTCGGAACACCTATACAATACTCTCCTTCAAGTCCTTGAAGCGATTGAAGGCATCTACGTGACCACAGAACGTACAGAACTAAGCAAAGCCCCGTCCGTCGTGGTGGTCGCAGCTGAAGTTACCTGGTCCCGGTCTGCACGGAGGAAGAAAGTCGCGTCTTTGGCATCACAAAAGACTCCTCCTGAATCGATCATCGTGCAGTGTCAGATCACTTGCGCGGACGGTCCACATCCGATCTGCGAGAAGCAGCACGCTCTTGGCCGGCACCTTTTGTACCAGTGGATCGACGGAAGAGACCGCGGGGTTCTAGAGAGCTTTGTTAGTCATGTCAATCGCAAAGTCACCGCGTTGATCTAAGACCTCCGGTCTATTACTGTATAGAGTTTGATCTACAGAAATCCTTGATAACGACAGCTACAGCAGGTGGTTATATCGGTTTGCCATGGATGGCACGCGCCGTCAGACGTTGTTCTCCCGTTCCTTGTAGTGATGCTGCGCTGCCAAGATCAAGTCTAGGTAGTGTTGGAACTCAAAGGTGACTCGTACCCACACACGATACGTAGGCAGCATTTGACGGGTCCGATCACCACGATATAATTGACGTGTTGTACACCGGAGTCCGGCTACTACGAACTTGGGGCCACAGGCAGACTCCCTACTCGGGCCTCGTAGTCCTCCCCTCCCGTAGTATCTCCCCTATGCGCTCCGTTCCCCCGTTCTGCTCAATATCCATGTTCCCCCCAGCGTCGCGGATGCACGTCAACCCAAACCCGGTGTCGATCTCGCTCCCGCATCTACCCCGGACATCACCCACATACAACCCCCGGATGCTCAGGATGAATCGAGGAGCTATGGTGAACACCGGTACGTAGCCGGCAATAGACGACAATTGGACTTTCCATCCTCCATGGTGGGATCTTCCAAAGTTAGACACCATCGCGATGACGATGAGCAGGAGGATGCTATTCGCGGAATGATTGTTAGCTCGATCGCTCGTTCGGCTGTTCACATTGCATGGCAATGGAAGCAATAATGTGGGAACCCACCCGATGAAATAGAGTATCCCCTGCTTTACGAGCATGTTCGTGTACCGACTGAATTGCCACTGCTTCGTGGCATGGTACATCTGAACCGACTGCGTGACAAAATGAGCAATTGCAAAAACACACAGGGCAATACCGTGGATTATTTGTGATATATATCCTGCGAGCATCCGAAGGAGGGTTCTTGATTTCGAAGTCCATGAGCAGTTCTGCAGATTGAGCACTTGGATGGTAACCCCTGCTGACACCACCGAGTGGGGTTAGTGTAGCATACGGGATGCTGGTCATTCTATTAACAACTACATACCTACGGTATGCCTCGGATTGCTGACTATGGCACAATAGACGGATATAGTGACCACCTCAAAGAAAAACGTCATGAGAAGGATAGTAAGGACGAGTCTTGATCGATTGTACATTGCCCAGACACGGAGAATCATAACGACTACGGGAGTAATCATAGCCTCCTTCCTCTAAGACTAAGTCAGACAATAACTTACGATCCGCGGCAGCAAAAAAAAGAAGGTACATCCATTGTATCACAATCGCCATGATATAGCCTCGAAGGTAATTATGGGTGAGACGAATTAGTGGAGATTGAGAAGCGTGTACTTACACTGCCTGTTAAATTGATATTGGACAATGTGTGGGACCGGTGTAAAGAATAGAATGATACGCACAGCTACGCATGGGTACTTCAGAATGCGCCCGTGAATTCTTCAAATAGAAGAAAGATACCTCTCCTATACCATATATAAAGGTACTTCCGACTGCGGGGAATATCATACGTTTCGATCAACCTCTCCCGTAAGTGATGTCAAACGTACGGAGAGACCCAAGTCTTATGGACCATCTGATGTCAGCAATGTATGCTGCGGCCCCCATCGACTCACATGGTGGTGCAAAGACCCGCATAACGAACCTATTGATGATTCTTCACTTTCTGCAGATGGTAGCAAGTGCCAGGAAACTGGTGCTCACGAGAATAAATAGCGTCGACACCCATGTCCAGGGTTGGGTCTATAACCCAATCAGATATTCATCATTCTACCAGCTAGCGAGCATGCGTCTGCTGACCCAGATATATTCCACCTGTGTACATTGTCTGTCAGGAAATCATGCACTATATAATGGTACTAGTAACCTATACCTCATCCGAAAATGTGAGGACTGACACCGTAAAGATTAGAGTACTGGCATCATGTTTGAATAGACTGTCTGTGGGGCTTACCGTAATCGTACCCAACAGAGACCAATATGACGACTACAAAATGTTATGTCATTGTTTAACTTCTAACCCGAGGGAGACGAGCATACGAGTAGTGTAATCATTAGTTCGAAGGTTCATCAATGCCGGTGGCACTTCAAGTTCGGAAGACATGCCAGTGGCCCCGATGGAAAGTGGTGAGAGGTCAAGCCTTTCGATGGAACAGAGTGGCGGTTTTATACACCCTGCCCTAGGCTGCCTTGGGCGTCTGAATCGCACCAAAAGAAGTCGAATTATCGAGTCTCAGCTACGTTATTTCGTGATCACTTGCCAGCGGGATAGTGGCGCTACCAACCGGCAGTGGCCAACATGCGGCCCTGGTGCCTAGGTCATTAGTTCACTCTTGCACGTGCATCACCGCGGATAGCCTCACGACGCGCTCGCCAAGAGCCACCCTTTCATTACTCATTGATCCCTCACAATCAGGTAGCTTAGCAACTTTTGAACTATAGGCCCGCTGGCTCACCTTCCTGAGGCTGGTAGTGCCAAGAACAAGGTTGATCAAGGCAGTGCCTTTGGTGGCTAGATTATATCGATCGAGGTATACCCGGCGCGACGTCTATTCCAACGGGAGACTCCTTGAAGCACTCCATTCGCGCCAAGCTTGATACGGTTATTTCCACTGGCACAACTAAACATCAGTCACGCGGAGTGAGGCCGGAACCGAACCGACCTTACTAAATGATTCTAAGGATGCCAGTGGCACGTAGTCCCTGTCATGCTCCGCCAAAGATTGGGTACCTTGTCCGTATAGAGCCAGGCTCGCTCATCTTGGCTTTCATTCACGCGCTCTGTTCGGATTCAGCTCTGTGGAATCGTTCCAGTTCTTTCGGGTACCGCACCGATCGGCGCATCAACAGGTCTGGCGTGCCTGATCGCATCTCACTCCGCAGTCAACAAGCTCCGCCCCGACATCGCATATTCCCTTCTAAACGCCTCCCCGATGCGCGTATACAGCCCATGATCGGAGAGCACCACCTGCAGTCGCCTAGGATCCGGAAAAGATGCGATCAGACGATGTTTCCAATCACAGTGCATTGTCCCCGGCTGAACATTCGTGCGCTGAACAGTCCGCATGCTCGCCTTGACGCCGCCTTTCAAGCGAACACCCTCCAATGAGGATGGAGGAGGCAGGGGCGCCCTGATTCCCTTCCCTTGTCGGATCGCGAGTGCAACCCCGGCTGCTTGAGCGTTAAACGTCGAGTTACTGGCATCGGACAGTACACGAGACGACTGACCAATGCACTAGGCTATCTTGGGAGGGCGTGACAGAGTCGGATGGACGTAAACCTGCGCTTGTGTCTTGATTCTTGTGGGATCACTGTCCCAGGTTCCCATGCCGACATGTAAGATGTCCTCGAAGAGTCATTACTCACCGCGGATGACCATAAAATCGACATGTCCGAGCCCTCGGGTCGCTGTCGCACAATTGCACCACTATGGAGCGTTGGCTAAATCATGCCTAGGAACATGTCCCCTTGCTATTCGATAGGCGAGCGTTTGACCACGAACATTGAAGCGGGACTGAAAGTATTCCGATTAATAGCAATACATAGCTGAAGTTTATCACAGAACAACCGAGAGAGAAGGTAGGGTAGCTTGGTCATGTAATCCATAGATGAAACATAGAGGTCCGTGATACTAAGTGATCAGAAATCCTCGTCTAGCGCACTAACGTGGAACATTATTTGCTAAGGAAAGAATCTAAAAACGATCACTTACAAGGTTCTGCAAGTCCCCCCTGCTGAGGGGTTCAGATAATTGACGTGAGCCATGGCGTAGTCCGACGTCCGCTTCTCAAAAAAGTTGGTCTTGCCTTGCAGCGAGATCATGTCCATAAAGTCAAAGGGGTTCTTGGCATTGTACACCTTGGAGTTTCCAAGCGACACAAGGAGGCGATCAGCGACGAACTCGATGTACTGGCACATGAGTTGAGCGTTCATACCGATCAACGCTACAGGCAAGGCATCTTGTATTAAGGGCCGTGAGAAAAGGAATCCGAGGGAACGTCGAAGAACACATACCGGTTAAGAATTCTTGTTCGATCTTGACGGCCTCCCTTATTATGCGTTCGATGACGTCAGGGTGTGGTCGGCGCCTAAGATGGCTGAACAACAAGCACGCAAAATCGGTGTGCATTCCCTCGTCGCGACTAATGAGTTCATTAGAGAATGTGAGCCCTGGCATGAGCCCGCGCTTCTTCAACCAAAAGATGGATGCGAAAGCGCCCGAGAAAAAAATTCCCTCAACAGCCGCAAACGCTACAAGGCGTTCGGAGAATGTGGAACCCCGATCAGTGATCCAATTAAGCGCCCAATCGGCTTTGTGTTTAATGCACGGGATGGTCTCTAAAGCATCGAAGAGAAACTCGCGCTCGGCAGAATCCTTGATGTATGTGTCGATCAGTAGGGAATATGTCTCTGAGTGAATGTTCTCCATCATGATCTGGAAACCGTAAAAGGATCGTGCTTCTGCGAGTTGAACCTCGTTCGAGAAACGCTCCACCAGGTTTTCGTTGACAATGCCGTCCGAGGCAGCAAAGAAAGCAAGAACCCGAGAGATGAAATATCGTTCGTTGTCGTTAAGACGAACAGTCCAGTCGCGGATATCGTTCGAAAGGTCGATCTCCTCAGCAGTCCAAAAACATGCCTGCGCTTTCTTGTACATCCGCCATATCTATATGAACAGTTGAGCACAAACGAAGATGCAAGGCAATATTAAATACCTCATGGTGTCTTATAGGAAAGAGGACGAACCGACGCTTGTCTGGCTTCAACAGAGGTTCTTCAGCT
Organism: Tylopilus aff. beelii; assembly: GCA_038094295.1. NCBI lineage: Eukaryota > Fungi > Basidiomycota > Agaricomycetes > Boletales > Boletaceae > Tylopilus > Tylopilus aff. beelii. The sequence continues at coordinate 7,798 of JBBPTU010000526.1, read as the reverse complement.
GGCCGGGCACCACGTGAGTAACGACGAACCAGTCGAAACTAGAACACGCACACTCTGGGAGGTCCACCTCACCAACAAATATGTTACGAGGGGTGTGATCTTCCGTTTTGGACCCGTCGAGAGGCTTGGAGAGAGGTGAACTCATATCTCCGGAGTCATCCGTGATTATGTGGTTGGCATTCGACTCGTAACGAGGCCTCAGAGAGCCTAACGATAACGACGCGGTAGCCTCTATGATCTAACGAAACATTGAGGTCAAGGAAGCATTGTCAACTAATCGCTACTTGCCTGATTAGTAGAGGAGATGGTGTAGGCGCGAGTCATTGGTAGTGAACGATTGTTGATGACAAAGGTACAATTCAAAGTTAGGGTCTAGATATGGAAGTGTATGCTACTCGAATGGAAAACCATTACATACAAGTTACTTCACCTCACCATATAAGCGTCGGGATGTACCTAGATAATTCCACTACCGATTCAAGGTTGAAGAACTACCATGCAAAGAGTATCGTTTACCGACGTACCAACTATAAAGAGAAGGGAAAACTAGGCCGCCCGATCTTCTACTGCAATCGCACATATTTCCGCTTCCGCTTCCGTAGCATAGCTTGAGGACTTGACGCAGGCACCGTGGGCGTGGTATCGGGAGCTTGAGTGAAGTACTTTGATCGTGCAAGGATGCCGAGAATAGTGGTAGAAACATAGTGGCCAAAGATGCCAACCGTAGCCCCAAAGATGCATGCGAGCGCGCAAAATACGTAGACCGGGTAAAATACAACCGCCAACGTACGGAGGATCAAAAGCGGGGTGAGCAACACGAAGTCGAATGTAAATTTGAATGTGATGGTGATGGGTGAGAGTAGTGCATAAGTGATGGACCAGATAATGCGTAGCGGATAAACCATGGCGAGTAGCAAGCGGGCACCGAGGCGAAACAGGATGGATGAACCAGTCAGGGCCGACTGAAGTAGAGGGAGTAGCATGGCAATGGGGGGAGGTTCCGCCGTTTGTGGTGCGCTTTTAACATTCCCAATCATAGTCGTAGTTGACATGGCTGCGCTCGCGCCTTCTATTGCTGCTGACGAGAGACACGTTAGGCACGTCACGGAAAGACCAAGGTATGAACCAACCTGAGCTTGTGATATGTTCACGTAGAAATGGACTTGGCGTGCTTTGAAAGAATGCGAGAATCCCGATGGTAATGTAAAAGAACTCCGACAGGGGCTCCTTCGGCACTTGCCATCATGACCACCAAACCCATCCCCGCTCCAAGAACAGCCTGAAGCCAAACATGAGTGGATGGAGGCCATAAAACTAGGGGAATTTCAAACACGGGCCATGGGATGAGGGGCCTAGTATCTGGTGCACTCCGTTCCATTTTCACAATACTCTCAACGACGCAAGTCGGAGGTCTTCTCATTAGATGAGGCAATGAAGTTGATCCACGACAACCCTGATCTCAAGACAGCCTTGTGGAACACAATCAATTCATGAGACCACAAAAATATCCTGCCATTACGTAGGCACTATCTCGCAAGGCCCTGCTGGCTTTTCTGTTCAGAGGTGCCTCTATTAGCCATTCTCCGCACTTTCGATATCAGAATCACCCCGAGTAGTTCCAATTTTGGTTGTGAGATTCTGAATGGCTCATGTAGATGTATCAGACATATATAGAAACAGTTCGTGTGTTTCTCTTTGCTCCATTCATACTCAAAGTCACCAATCGTGTATCGTGTTAGTGAACGGTCGATTATCGATCTTGGGGTCCCGTGCGGCCGAGTGTCAACTTTCAAGGCGTCTAGGACTCCTTATTTGTCGGTTTCCCACAAGCATTACTGGACACGTATTACCCTCGAGGAGGGTACAACAAAGCTATCTCCATTGTTCAGTCATCCAGGCAAGTTGCGTGGCGTGGCCGAAGCGGCCAAGATTCACTTTTCTTTCCTACTCAATCCCAGGCAAGATACACCGCACTTTGGTACTCCTCCCAGTTCTTTCCTTATAGCGTGGCTGAAACATGTGTCTGTAGCATACCCCCCGGCAGATGGTGCGGTTAGAGACCGCCTTCTTAAGCAAGCGGGAGATATCGCCCTTCGACACACTGCACTCTTATGCTGACGGAAGAGTTACTTGGTGCCGAATGGCTATACATTCGTCCTACCAGCTCGTGCGTTAGGGCGCCCGCCGTTCAGGTTTAAATGCACGAATTGTTGCCATCTTTGACGCGCTTCTAGGTAAGGTTGTCCTGTACGAACATAATCAAGAAAGCTTTAGACGAGGAAGTCTGGCCTACCAATGATGGAGGTGTCTCAGATCTTCCCATGTCGTTCTGGAATGAGGCCCAGCACCAGAAGGCAGCTCGTTTACAAATGGTGAACCAGATTCATGAAGGCAGCGATTCCTCGAGTCCGTCCACTGGACCCACTGGCATGCGTACAGAATCTCAAGCAGAGGCATACTCAGCTTTTGTCTGGATAGGTTACTACACATAACTAGGAACTATTGATGAACTCGGCAAGTGATTTAGTTATGGAGCAACATTAACTTGAAAGGTACTTATTTACTCCGCCTAAGTTGAACCCAATCCTTCAGGCGACAAAATACATGGTGCGTGACGTAGCGTATCTATAATTCGCAGTAACCGGGATCGCGCAGTACGTAACGGAGTATGGTCCCATCAACGTAGACATTAAGATGATAGTTTAGGTATAGCTGGAACACTTCTAACAACAAACCAGATGCGGCGTTTCCAGTGAGATATGGTCCAGATGAACCTTTCTATCACATCCTCCTCATTGTCTACCACCCTAGAGCGAAGTTTCCAGCTACTTAGACTGAGGCGGATATCATTGAATCGAGTAACGACTTCATCCATAGTGGGTCGTTTTGAAGGATCCGACTGAATCATATCAGCCACGAGGGGCCGTATAAAGTCAAACCCCTTCTTACCCTACCCAATGTTGAGCGCCGATGATAACAACAACGAAGACTCAACGAACCTGTATGAAGTCCTTCATAATGGCATTCCCGATGTAGAAGACATCAGTAGGAAATGGGTTACAGGGTTCATTTGAATTTTGGAATTCCGGCACCTCCTTGTCGCCACCCCAAATGGGTACTTCCTTTGGATCCTGCTCTAACGGATCATATTTGCGGGAGAGGCCAAAATCGATGATATAGTACTTAGGTGATCGTTGAGTGCGTGTAAAGTGCTTTGCGGGGCCACTATAATCCCTCTTCATGTGCGTTTGCACCGGATGGAAGGGCTCCGGGTACATCAAACTCGGGTCGAACATCAAATTCCTATTCATACAGTCCCTAGTTTCGAATTAGTAAAATTTAGGCGGGTCTTTATTCCTGCGCACCGATGAGCAACGCGGTGCTTGTGCATGAAGTGTAGTCCCTATCAAGGGGAGTCAAATCAATTAGGCGTAATGGTGTCCGTTCGTCTCACCTCAAATAGCTGCCGAAAGCATTCAATCACTTCTCCAAATGTGTCAAACGCCGGATCAGTGTAAGAGCGGAGCAATGGCATGACGATAATGATGGTTTCGTTATTATCCAACGAAAGAATTTCATAGAAAGGGATGCAATGATTCTCTGGATGAGAAGCCAAGCTCTCGGACGAAAAATACAATCCAATGTCAGCCTCGTAAGGATGAACCGATTTCTGAATTCGTTTCAAGGTGACGTATCTACCGTCCGAGAGACGTGTGGCATCAATGATGTGCCCCGTCTCCACACGGAGTAATGAGGAACGACAGTCAATAATCAAAGACTGGACGTACCTCTAGAGTCCGCGAGTCCTCATGCTCAAGCCACACTTTTCCAGAAATCTTCCAGGAGGGAACCCAATCAGGCGCATAACGTGGGCGAAGGAGGTAACCGCGATCCTTCAACCACTCAAAATGGTCAGACCACCAGATCTCTCCAGTACCCCGGGCCTCAGGAGGAAGTCGCTGTGTTGTCCCAAAGACGGTAAGCTCCTTCTGAATACGTTGTGCCTCGTGCCTTCCTGCTTCTTCATGGACTGATTTCTGTTTTCCGCTCGTCATGGACGCTGAACGCATTCAAGTTCAACATGAGGTAGGTCCATGCTAGTCGGTCGCTGAAATAGACAACTGTTTCCCGGGTAAACATGAATAAACATGGACCCACTTTGCTATCGCCGATTTCGCGGGGTCAAACTTAGGCTTGGGAGGTAACTGGTGACTTCCAGCTAAGTAGACGTTCAAATTGCAACGGCTAACCGTCAGTTATTGTTGCTTAAATATTGATTTCCGATGGTGGACCGATCACCAATGTCCAACTAAAATTTTCCAGTCCTTTCTCACGAAATACCAAGCTTTTTATTTCTAATAAAGGCTGCAAGACTCTTTTGGAGACAAGGGAGACCGTGTCCAGTTTACCTGCTTGGTAAAAATGCCAGCATATAACCCCAGTAGAGATCATTCCCGCGATCCCATAACAACCTCTACTCTCCCCTGCTATGGACTCTTCAACCTACCAGACCGTCATTGTTCCTGTCGGTCTTGGCGAGGCCTCTGACTTCAACCGAACTATTTTTCCATTATCATTATATCGAAAAAAAGGCGACCTTGGCCGTGGTGATCTCTATCTAGATGCGACTCTCGATGAGATGCACAAGATCATCAAGATCAGCAGCCATCCTCAGCAATTGCAGGAACTTGTTAATGCGACAAAGAAGAGATATGATGAGTAAACCGCTTCTCTACCTTTTGATATCAGAGTTTTACTGGCATTTTTTGAGCGCTACAGACTAATGGTGGAGAAGGCAGAGCTCGAACGGCGCCCTAAATCCATTAATCCGTTCAAAATATTTTACAAGTATCGAGCTATTCGGATGTTCCTCGCCGCGAGCAAATCTCTCTACTATGTAACCAAGGTAACAATGCTGCTACTCAGATAGCAGTTTTTGCGATGAAACACGTTTACCTCTCAGAGCCGATCAGAGGAGATGCTGAGAACGAGAGCAAGAAGTTTATTATCAATCCCAGAACAGGATATACAACCAGTGGGGGGTATGTATACCATGTTGCAATGCCTGCTCTGTCTTAGGGTTTGTCGTCCGCTAGACGATATACCTCATAATGCGAGTTTATCGGGGATAGCAGTCAAAGTCGATCGGCCTTTAGATGAAACCACAAGACAACAGATATTAGACGCAGCTAATACTATTGCCTCTTACTCCGGACCGTTTGAAAGTGATGAGACGGCTACTGGTGAGGATGTTCAAGCTTAAGTCCCGTGATAACGTCTTATAGGCTATGTTTTGTAGATATGAGCAGCTTTCTCACTGCTGCGGAGTCGTTGACATCCCTCGTTTCTAGTGATACAGAAGAGATATTGGATGATACCGTCTCACCTCTACCCCCATCACCAACAATCACCAAAAACTACTATTTTTATGGTTCTATCTATTCCCCATACTCCAATGTTCACGGGGCGACAGCTCAACTTGGCGGATCTGGCAATAGTGGCTGTTCGTCCTGGTTTCCACTGCATTCGCTTAGTACGCCGCTGACACTCTTATTCAGCTGTGACCCATTCCATTACTTCTTCCGGCGGTGCTTGAGATCACGAAGCTTACTGGAAATATGTACATATGAGTATCATTTAGCCCGTGGTCCTATTTATCTATTTGTGCCTGGTAGTGAACCAGAAGCCCACGCTCCGAGGACTGCCGTGGTACAACGAGTGAAATCATCTTGTACACACTTACCAAAGTGTTCCCCAAGAATGCTGCATGGAAAGCGAAGAGTGACAGATTGATCCACTCTATTGGCACCTGAGCAAGCTATCCAATGATATTGACATGGAACGCTATCGTGACGTTGATGGATGCAGCATTTTCTCAGACTGGTCAGAAAGGCTGGGCAACCAAGCACCATAAGACATTGACATGGACGTTGAGTCATATTGTTGGTTCAGCGAATCCGATCAACAATAAGTAGCATAGCGCCACGTCAGTGGCAGTACCCGCTACCGTGATGTACGCGAACGATTGCACTGCAATAAAACCAGAAAGTAATAAATTTGTAGCTAGTGGATTCAGCAAGCCATGTATATTGTAGGGAATTAAAGAGACAAACTGCTCTGAAGAGAGCAAACGAGAATCTCGTATTCACATGATCCAGTATCTCTAACTCAATTGTACTAGTTAGTTTTAAAAGATGAGGTGGATAAGTAATAGAACACTCACGATCGTAACAATGTAGTGACTAGAGAAATGTCTGAATGGTCCATGTCATGATAACGGCGTGTGCTGTTGCACGGATGTTTTAGCACGAGAACGTTACCCCTTAGAAGTTGATGATTGGGCATTTCAGGCTTGGAGAGATTTGCAGATCGGCTGTCCAGCCAATCCCATGGCTACTCAATGCATCAACTTGAAACAAAATGGTGCCCCACGAGTGTGGACACGCGCTGGTGTTTCTCTCCATACAAAAGTGTGGAAAAATCTGCCCCACCCGATACTCGGCTTGGACAACGCCGCCGTCGAACGCAAGAAAAAGGACGGCAAGAATGTTATTAGTCCCCCACCAACCCAGTACTGGAAGAAGGCACTGAACTATGTTTTTGGCGGTTTTAACTTCTTGATGTGGCTCGCATTCATCTTGACTACCGTGCGCATTTCCCAATGAGAACTGTTTCGGCTGTCAGTAATTATTCTTCACAGTTATCATACAAGCCCCTCGGCCAACCACCCGAAGCTTTCGTGCTCTCTGTCACGGTCCTATTAGTGAGTGCCGAAGTAATTCCGGTCTTCTCAAGACCTTTATGATCATCGAGCTCGAAATTCGCGTGCACATCAGAGTGTGGTAAGCCTTGTCCGTTTGTAAAAAGGTGTACCTCACCAACATTTACTGCTCAATATCCAATCCAACTACTAGTACCACCTCGATGTCCTCACTCTCGACAACTTCGACTTTCGGTCTTACATATCTCTGTTCCGAACCAATGTTCAGCGTATGTTCAACCGCCTAAAAAAACCATACCTTGCAGCTACACATTGCCGCGAACTAAACATTGTTGTCGCAACTCGTCAAACAATAAACGTACGGCGTAATCGCCCAAGCGTCCTTAATCCACGTTTGTCTTGTTTAGCAAACGTCGTCGATTGATGTCAGGAATGCCACTCATCGCGCCTCATGAATTCTCCTTTAGAGGATCTCCCGTAGTCTAGGGGGTTCACGTCTACCAAAGACGGTAATGTAAAAGAACTCCAACAGGGGCTCCTTCGGCACTTACCATCACGACTACCAAACGATCCCCACCGCTCCAAGAACAGCCTGAAGCCAAACATGAGTGGATGGAGGGCATCAAAGATGAAGTCCAGGGGAATTCCAAACGCAGGCCATGGGATGACAGGCATTCTAGTGTACTACTTCACTCCTCACAATACTCCCGGCGACGCAGGCTGGTGCACGTGGCCCTCTCCCTCATCAGACGTACGACACCAAATGTAGCCTGAGTGAGGGTAATATGAGCAGGGAAAAAACATCAAGCCACTATTGTATATCGACCACACGAATGCTATCCATCAAGTCCGTTAACGAAACGTCCTTATGGATTTGAACCATGATCAGGCTATCCGTTGCAGCCCGTCTGTACTGGGCACGCGCCCACGGCGCAAGTAACAGTGCACCAAACGGCTGCCTGAGCCGGACAATTAGCCGCATGGCACGCGTCGCAAGATCGAATTGAGGCTCCCCATGTGAAAAGTCCTGGTCGAGAAGAAGACTAATCCAGGGATGGATCAAAGTCAAGCGACCCA
>JBBPTU010000525.1:0-22151 GCA_038094295.1 Tylopilus aff. beelii | reverse complement strand
TGGGGATGGGACAAGACCAAAAATGAAGGTGTGGTTTTGCGCGAGAACTATTTCACAAAACATCCTATCGACGGTCGCAAGGTACGACCTTTTTAACCCTCTGCGTCGTAAGGAATTCCTCATGGTCAATGATAGGTTGATTGGTACACGGACTTCTACTATCCGTTCTTGAAACGCTGGGCAGAACGTATACGTAGCGTCGTCCAGGAAGAGAAGATGCTCTTCGTGGAGCCGATTCCTAACGAGGTACTATCATACTACCTATCAGTCTTGCTCGAATGATTCCTGACACTTTCTATAGTTCTGTCCGCCAACATGGACGAAAGAAAACCAGATTCCTAATATGGTTTTTGCGCCGCATTGGTGAGGGAGTTGCTCAAATGAATATAACGGATCTATATTCACCGGTCCTCAGGTATGATCTAAATGCCCTCTTCTCCAAGGCGTTTGGGGATTTTACTGTCAATGTGCAAGGATTGTCACGAGTGAGATTTCTATGCTCACGGATTTGAGGAGTGTTTCTCAGGCCTGCTGCAGGGAATGTTTCCCCTGAAAGCATTCTATTGGGGCCAGGAGGGCGCTCGGGACAACTATTCTCTACAGATACGTAACGTCGTCGACACCGGACGCAAAGTACTTGGTGAGATGCCCATTCTCATTGGCGAGTGCGGAATACCCATGGATATGAAGTACGTGTTTATCCGATGTTCTTACTGATTGAGCTCATTGTCATTAGCAACAAGGAGGCAATTGCCATGGATTGTTGGACGTTGCAGTACCGGATGATGGATGCTATGATGACTGCACTTGAGCGCTCCCTTGCCAGCTTCACGTACGCACCTTGGATTCTAAGCAACCCCTTTCGCGGCCTCATACTCTAGCAGGCTGTGGAACTATAATCCCGATAACACGGACACTCACGGTGACAATTGGAATGGCGAGAATTTCTCGTGGTTCAGTCGCAGCCGTGCTCTTCCGCCCTCACTCTTGGACTTCCAGCAAAGCTCTTTTACGCTCGACAACGGTGGTCGTATCCTGCCATCCGTCGTGCGCCCATACCCAGCAAAGACTGCAGGGATACCCTCAAGATTCGATTATGAGATGAATACTGGAGTGTTCACTTTTGAATGGACTCTGACTGAAGAGTGCACGTCGCGCGAGACGGAGATATATCTCCCCTCTCTGGTTTATCACGGACGCAAACTCGTTATCGAGGGCCTAGATTCCGATGACAAATACAGGCATGATGAATCTCGACAAACTCTCTTCGTAGTCCAAGGCGATTCCTCACCCCGAAAGACCCGGAAGATAACCGTCTCCGTGCAGCCCCCTCTGCGTGGTCACTTTTACGTCAATTCTTTTTGGGGTGACTTTCGTGAACTCATTCTCTCTGGCTTGGTTGTCTTCATTGGGATCTTTTTATTTGTCAAGTTCAAGTTCTACTTATAACACCTCGGGTTTGCAAGCGATTCTTACTGGGGTCTACTCTTATTTCCCTTTACTCCGGGAGTAGATGAGTAGCATGGTCGCAAACAAGGGACTTTCCGTAGTCATGTCGTGATGGAAGGAAATATATTAATATCCGAACGAGTTCAAGCTCCTTACTTGGCCCTTCGACGTTCTTCGAAGTAGAGCTGAGGACGGGTCGGGCGACGTGAATTTGGTTACTAAGCTGTGCTGACTCACACATTCACTATTATTAGTTCCATTCACTGGCAGCTACTATCGCAGGCCTGCCAGAAACTGAGCTGAAACGATAATGCGTGGTCGACGAGCCTTTCTAAAAGCCAAGAAAGCCAAGTCCTACTACGGGTTGGAGGTACTGTACTCGCTATCCCTGTCCGCTCATCCTCTGAGTTATATGTCTAGCACTTTACGGCCGCCGTCGGTGGAGGCCTCCTGAGCCCTTACAGTGCTTTCTATTCACCAAACGCGGGTAAATTAGCAGATTGATAAAACTGCTTACCCAGACTGGCGATTCCCGCTGGGTGGCCCGATTGTGGCAGACTCTCAGGCCGCTGCTAATGATAGCGAATCACCATGTGACGCCGGTGTCGAAAGTGAAGCAGTTTCACGATTTGGGTGTCAGTCTCCCCGTGCCAACGGACGGACTCCGATGAGCGCAGGTCACAGCTGCTAAAAGCCTGCATGCGACCATATTCAAGGCCCACTACCGATCCCCCTCGTGCGTGTTTCTAGGAATGCGCTTCCCCTCCGTCTTTGCAGTCGCTGTGGTCGTCGCAGGGACGGCCTTGGTTCGCGCGTCGTCTCATGTCGACCCTAAAGGCTCGCCCAGAACGCGCACGTTGGCGTTCAGGTCCCAGATTCAAGAGGACACGCAACTTCGCTATGTCGCAAACTCCGGAATATGCGAGACGACTCCAGGTGTTAACCAGTATTCTGGTTACATCGACGTTGGGACGAATATGTCGATGGTCAGCGAGATACGGTGATGTGGCTTGTGCGCGGTCGATCCTTACGCCTCCGTTACAGTGGTTTTGGTTTTTCGAGGCGCGCAATTCGCCTGAGACTGCGCCGTTCACACTCTGGTAGCTGTTGGGTCGGTATCAGTTAGATAACAGAGGCTGACGGCTTTGCAAAGGTTAAATGGCGGCCCGGGATGTTCCTCTATGATTGGACTGTTCCAAGGTTAGTTTGGCTGTTTAATAATGCGGGGCGTGTTGGATCATACTTTGTTCGTTTGCAGAAAATGGACCATGCCTGGTTACTGCAGACGGAAATGCGACTTACCTTAACCCATACAGGTAAGAATCCTATTATGTTAGATTTGGATGGGATCTAAATAAGCGAGGTAGTTGGAACAACGTAAGCAATAGTGAGTGACTTGCAAATTGTACCCCAACATGGGACTCATGTTCGTGTTTCAGTGATCTACATTGATCAACCAATTGGTACTGGATTCTCCTATGGGACGGACACCGTCAACAGCACAGAGGCGGCCGCCCCTTTTGTATGGGAGGCATTTCAGATACTGTTTGAGAGCCAGCTGTTCTCCAAGTACGCAAATCGCGAGTAGGTATTGCAATTGTGTCTATAGCGATACGGCATTCAGAGCCTATAACAAGGTTCATCTTTGCGACGGAAAGCTATGGCGGCCATTATGCACCTAGCTTTGTGACGTACTTTGAAGAACAGAATGCCTTGATTGCCAGTGGTTCAATCAAGGGCGAGCCTATCGTTGTCAGCGCTCTCATGATCAACAAGTATGTCATGGTCGAGTATTTATAGCTGCCCTTTAACTGAGTGCCAATTGCCGTAGCGGGTGGTATGATCCGTTGATCCAAAATATCGCCTATTATACCTTCGCAACTTATGCTCCTGGATATGGACAACTTCAACCTGATGCTGTGTTAAAGAATATCTCAGCGAAGCTCTACGGTCCCAAAGGATGCGTCGCACAAGAGCAAGATTGCTATGCAGCTGGTAGCTCCGTCGAGTCTAATGAGATCTGTATACAGGCGGACAATTACTGTGTACGTCGCTCGTTTGGCCGTTTGCGAACTCATGTTGGACCGTCAGTGTGACAGGTAAACAATATCTTAACGCCTGCAGTTGGAAACAGGGACATTAATGATCTCCGCCAAAATTCTTCGGCGCTGTTCCCCCCCAAGTACTACATGAATTACCTTAATAAACCGGAGGTCAGGAGAAGGATTGGTGCTGAAATTACCTATACGGATTGCTCCGACCTACCTGATCTGTTGTTTGCGAGGACCGGGGACGTGTGTATTATCTTAAGCTCCTAATCCCTGAAGCCCATCTGGATGATGCGGAATTCTATAGGATGCAAGGACATGGCTTCCTCAACTCTCGAAGTTAGTAGACTCTAAAATGCGGATTTTAATTTGGGTATGCGAACACGACGGTAGTACTCTGACCTTGCTGAAACTTCATTTGGCACTAGGCTGGCGATGCCGATATCAAGTGCGTATACTTCTACATTTCTTGGATGTTCCTATGACGTTTGGTTATCGATTCTAGTTGTAACTGGATTGGCGTAGGTTTCCCTATTTTTGCTCTCTAGAATCCACTGACTGCGCCGCAGGGTTACAATTCCGTGCTTGCTATGGACTGGTATGGCAACGAAACACTCCATAACACTCCACTCAATGACATTACGCTTGGCGGTACGCCTATCGCCGCCGTTGCGAATGTCGATAATTTCACCTTCGCGTACGTTTCCTTGATCGCACGATTGACAATTGATGCATCTCTCAAATCAGGAGGGTCTTTGCTGCTGGTCACGAAGTGGTAAGTGGTTGTTAACCTCACGGCTCATGCATTGCGTCTACAAATGTCTTCCCAGCCTGCCTTTCAACCTGCTGCAGCGCTGGAAATCTTCACCCAGGTTATTAATAATGAGCCCCTTCACTCGGCATAAAGGCCAAGCAAGTGCTGATGGACAGAGGTCTGGAATTCACATCATCTAGACCTACATATTATAATCACCTTTGCTTTTGTGTTTCGGTTTATTGTTTCCACCGTGGGTCGCCTGTAACAACGCCACTTGAAACACTTATTCAGTGAGAAATAACCGCACTAATTCCTCAATTTTTTTTGTCTTGGAGCTGAAGGTTTGGGTACATTCGCCGCTCAAGTGCTGGTGGTCCTGCCGGGGCCCCAGACTACCTACCAATTTCACGCGTCAAGGCGGCCTTATGCGAGTCCGAGCCAAGCCGATACATCTCGTGTGTCTGCGAGTCCATCGATGCTTGCTGCTTCTTCCCGCAGTTCTCCGACGGTGATCTTCCATTCAAGTACATCTCATCCGCTTATCGGTCGACTTTCCGCCGTGCTGGACATTCGGGCTCCCAATTTCTGCCAGTGAGAGCCGCCACAAGGTAAACGATGGGTCTGGATGACTTGGCGAATTCCCGCGTCCAAGAACGGTAGCAGCTCTTGCCGGTGCGACCTGACAACACAGTCTAGCCACTGTCCGAGTCAGGTTAGTGCATTCGTTGGTGACTACCCCGTTTCAGCACTCCTGACGAATTGTAATATGGAGGTTGCTGGATGCGGTTGACGCTCCTCTGAGTCACTATTCCTGTGAATCTAGTAGAAGCGAAAAACCGCTCATATCCACGTGGCCCAATGGGCGAATGCGTAGATTTGCACAGTCGTTCATTGCAAACGAAGACCGACTAGCAGGGACGTTGAGGACAGTTCTCTCCACTGGCTGCCTTGTTGCTGGAAGGCACTCAATGCAGTGACTTGCCACAAGTCCTGATCATCAGGTGAATCATGGGCGTTATTTTTACGTGGACCTCTCGCGCTACTGATTACAAGAAGTGGATCGCATCGGATGATCACCATGTGGTGTCCTGTACGAAGCGATCCAAGATAGTAGCTTCGAGTTCGTGCGGTGCCTGCCGTCGGAACCTGTCTTCTCAGTAGGGGGAACTCGAAATAGCAGCTATAATAAGGTAGCCACCGTTTTCTCGAGGGGTGTCTCGCTTCTTGACATGCTTATCTCCTCCCTAGTTTCTTCACTCGCCGCCGTCCTCATCGCGGCTCATGCAGCATTTTCCCTGGACTCTCGTGACACTCCAAGAACGAGACATCTAGTATATCGATCCAAGAATCAGAATAACACGAATCTTCGCTACGTCGCAAACTCCGGGATATGTGAGACCACCCCCGGTGTCACCCAGTATTCTGGCTACATCGACGTTGGGACGAATATGTCGATGGTTGGTATGATGCAGTGAAGTGAGGCTAATATTGACCCTTTCGTAATAGTGGTTTTGGTTCTTTGAAGCTCGGGACTCGCCAGAGACTGCGCCTTTTACACTCTGGTAAGAGTGGCGCAGAACATGTCAACGTGAGACGGGAAGCCTGATTGTATCATGTAAAAGGTTGAACGGCGGCCCGGGATGTTCGTCTATGATTGGCCTCTTCCAAGGTCGGCTGCTATTTCATGCTTGTGTGCTGAGTCATTCATTGCAATTTACAGAGAATGGCCCATGTCATGTGAATGCAGACGGACGCTCGACGTCCCTCAACCCGTACAGGTAAGGTTACTGCCCACGTGTAGATGTCAATCTAAAAGGAGAGGCAGTTGGAACAACATAAGCAATGGTGGGGGAATCGCAAACGTGCCAAGAAAGGACTCATCTTTGGTTTTCAGTGATCTACATCGACCAGCCAATCGGTACCGGATTCTCATATGGAACAGACACAGTCAATAGCACAGAGGCGGCCGCTCCTTTTGTGTGGAAAGCGTTCCAGATACTCTTCGAGAGCCAACTCTTTTCCAAGTATGCGAGTCGTGAGTGAGTGCCAGGAGTGTGTTCAAAGAGACGAGATTCAGAGTGCAAATCCAGGTTCATTTTTGCGACGGAGAGTTATGGCGGTCACTATGGACCCAGCTTCGTGACATACTTTAGGGAACAGAATGCCTTGATTGCCAGCGGTGCAATCAAGGGAGAACCTATTGTTGCCAGCGCCCTCATGATTAACAAGTAAGCTGTCCAAGATGTCGTAGGTGCTTGGTAACTCAATGTTCTTTTACACCAGCGGCTGGTTTGATCCTTTGATCCAGAACGTCGCCTATTATACCTTCGCAGCTGATGCTCCAGGATATGGTCAACTTCAATCCAACACAACGCTGAAGCTTATATACGATGCCCTCTACCGTTCGAATGGATGTATTGCTCAAGAGCAAGGCTGTTACAACGCCGGCAACTCCATTGGATCTAATAAGATCTGTCTTGAAACAGACAATTATTGTGTATGTAGATGATCCTTGCGTCTTATAGGTTCGTAACATTAAGCCCTCAGGCCGATCACATCTACTTCCCTGCAATTGGGAACTTAGACCCCTATGATCTCCGCCAGAAGTACCCGGCGTCGTTCCCACCAGAGTACTATGTAATTTATCTACAGCTCCCAGAGGTTATGAACGCAATTGGTGCCGAAACCACCTACCAAGAATGTCCTGATGCTCCATATGAACCGATTGTGAGGACTGGAGACGTACGTTGTCTAGCTCTCAATGACTTACACTTCGTCCGTCTAATATCATTCGTCAGAATGCGCGGACGTGGTTACCTCAACTTTCTCAGTTGGTTGATTCTGGTCTGAAGACTCTAATCTGGGTGTGTCGTGAACTTCGCAACATCTACTGATCATGCTAAAACTTCACGCTAGGCTGGTGACACTGATATCATGTGCGTACGAATTTGCATTCATTCCTGTTCTTTCCTGATAGTCCGCGGTCCCATAGTTGCAACTGGCTTGGTGTAAGTCTTCTAAAAAATTCCGCTTTCTGAAGTCCACCGAATATCCGCATAGGTTTACGCCGTTGTGCTTGCCATGGACTGGTATGGCAACCAGACACTTCACAACACCCCGCTTGCCAACATCACGCTCGACAAGATACCCATCGCTGCCGTCGCGAACGTCGATAACTTCTCCTTTGCGTACGTTCCCTTCATCTCGTCACAATTTCCACCGACGCTCCAATTCCACTCAGGAGGGTCTTTGATGCTGGTCATGAAGTAGTGCGTCCTAGCCAACCAACCTTCATTGTACATCACCTGATCGATACCCGCCTAGCCCGCATTCCAACCCTCGGCAGCTCTGGCTATATTTACCCAGGTTGTCAACAAGGAACCTCTCCACTCGGTGTAAGGGCCGGTCGGAATTCATCGCCAAGGAGATCGAGATACGTTTTACATTGTCCAAATACGCATTTTGCGGAATATCCAAGCAAACAGACATGTACCGAAGGAATAACTAAGCAATATAAGCATCGCTTTCGCATTTGATGTGTACATCGTCGGAATCGACAAGTTAACGAGGCCTGTCGCGACATTTGCCTAGATCATCATACTCTGGGTCAACCAAATACATTTAGTTAGGATAAGGACTCACGACGAGGAAGATCACAAGCCCGTTTTTGTTTATGGCGTCGAGCAAAGCGGGGGCCGACTTTGGTGTGGAGGTCGTGGGGTCCTCCTGAAGAATCCTTTTACCCGAGGGATCCGAGGGATCTCTCAGTTTCGAGGTACGAGTTGGAAAAAACGTCATATCTAAGAGATAAAATGCAAGGATAAACGATGTGTTGAAGGCGACGATCCAAAGTATATATGGCAGGTTGACCTGTAAAAGACGTAAATTGTATAGATATGAGACATCGTGCAAGACGCATCGTAGAGTGGGAAGACCAACCATCCTTCGGGATACTTGGAGACCTTGCTGCACGAGGGACAGTAAGATCCACCATAGCAAGGCATACGAAAAGAGTTCAAGGGTGGTCTTCGCATTTTGTCTAGGAGCGGACGGGTCCAACTTTGCGAGATGTTGGGAGCTACCGCCATCGAGCAAGATACGTTGCTGTTTACGGAAGAAAGACGGGGAAGGCGGAAGGATAACGGTACCGAGAGAAAGACCCATCATGTGAAGTGAGAGATAACCTAAGGAGATGAGCATTCGGCCCAGATTGGGGTTGAGATTCTCGCTCACCCAAGAGTGAAACTAGTCCTTCTTTGTTAGCATAGATGATATTACTCCGAGGGGCATCGAGGACGAACGCTTCCAGCTCCATAAAGGACAGTGCAAATTGATGCACTGTAGAAGAGCGTGAAAAAGATCATTTCCGGGAATGATTCATGTCACTCACATACGGCGATCCAAAGGCCTAACAATGATATTGGCATATATTTGACGATCGGATGAAGGGCTACCTCTGCAACTGGCAAAATAGCAAGCGTTAAGAAAAAGTTCCAATGCACCCCATATTCAGTAACATGCTCCTGCAAGCGGTTTAATTGCCAAGCTAGAGCAACGGTAACGAATCTCCGTACTGGGTACTCTGTTCCCTTTACAAGCAGCACTCGAACAATACCCAACACGATGATTGGCAACGCCTTTTTAAATATCCGGTATAACTTTGGTTTAACGTCTGCGTGCAACTGAGATGGGTCCTTGATGAGGGGCATTGCGGAAACGATGCCTTGCGAGAAGACAAACGAGCCTACTCCACAATCCATCTAACCCGAGATATCGAGGAAGCTCCAACGAGACACTGCAAAGCAACACGCACCAGCGAAACACCATATGTTTCACACTTTGCAAGAGAACGCGGAAACACGGGAAAATCGACGGCGAGTATGGAGAACAGCGTCATCAGCATCATATAGGCGCGGTATGTCGTGAGCGCTGGAAGGGGTCGTAGTGTAGGTTGCGCAGGCCCAGCGACGATCCCATTGTCTTGCGCGGTCGCACTTGGCTGCGTCTTATCCGGCTTCGAAAGTAGAGGTGTTCCACTGTCCATCGGAGGGAGTAAAAGCAAGACGCCTGCTGGGGCCAGGAGGAGCGCCGAGAGTGCCCCAGGCGCGTCTGCATAGACTGTCAACGCAAGCGACAGTGGCAGCACCAACACCAGCCATTCGAGAATGAACGGCGCGAAACGGAACACGGTCAGGCGCGTGCGCAACGTAGAATGCAGAGTTAAGGACGCCTTGTGAGTTTGAGCGACGAGACCGCTGACGTGGCCCCATGCACTCACCAGCGCGACTACTGAGATGGCGTTGACGTGGAAGACAGATGAACCTGTCATCCCAGAGACAAACGCCTCCTTCGAGACCTTGTAGTTATTGTCCATGTGTAAACCGCATAAAAGTGCTGCTGAGCCAGATGGTAGTATACACTTGGATTTTCAAAACACGTGACCGGCGACGCGATCAAGTTACAGTTGCATGGTGTAACACTAAATGCTAACCACATGTCTCTCGAACGTCTGCACCGGCCCGACGAAACTATAGCGTCCCCAGGTGACCCAATTGATTGCAACGACGAGAACGACCCCGCCGACAGCCAGAATAGCATAATTCATGTTGTACTGATTGACTGGATACGAGGTAGGTAGTACGAAAAGTACGCAGATAAATGTGGTGAACTATCAGAGAGTTAGCTAGGATGAACACAATTGGGACGGTCGATCAAACTGACCAAAAAGCTCACGAGATTGATGGGCCACGACCATTTGCCCAAATGAAATGGACCAGGCTCCGAGAGTCTACCGGGATTGTCAGTCTGCTGTACATCCGAGATAGAGAATACACCCACGAATCTGGCCAAAACACTCGAATGATAATGGGTTGCAGGTAACCAAGCATGACAGATATTGCTGCAGATGACAGCATGGCGTTGAACTGTAGGATCATTGAATCGACCTTCGAATAAGACCACGTATTTACGCACGGCAATCGCTGAGCCTATATAGGCACACGAAAGGATACACCCTACAAGCACGGACATCCAGATGCCCCAATAAGGAGCTTGAAAACGATTGAGGGTCATGAACTGTTTTTTCGCAGGAAATGCATCGTCTCTGGCAAGCGCATAAAATAACCGCGAACTCGCTGTGAATGCAGTGATCGATGCTGTTAGTTGCGCAAGAGCTATAACCACGAGACACAGAAGGGTGAGTTTCGGTCCGACCGCATCGTAGAACAATTGTGCAATAGGTATAGCGTAGGTGGTCGACTGCACATTGGCAATGCTCTGCACGGAGAAGAGGAGGGCGAGCATGTATGCAAGACCGATAAACCATGAGCCTGCAATGCTTCCCACAACGGCGAGAGGGGCGAGGACTTCGGCACGTTTTGCTTCTTCGGCTACTTGCGCAGCTGTCTCGCAACCCTCTAGGGTATATATGGCCTCTTGGCCTCTTAGTCGGGAAGTTTTTCTAAAAAGAAATACCGTTTACCTGGAGAAAACCTAAGAGAACGACAAAACCCCTCGAACTCCATCCAGTGAAACTGAGTCGGCGTGGCGTGAGGACTGAAAGCCACGCGTTTAATCAACGTACATACTTCTGGTAGTTAGCGAACACAAACGAGGCTGAATTCTTCACAAAATATCAGCTGACTTGCGGATTCGTAAAACGGGAGATTCACCTTTACGGGAGCCTTCACGAGAAGTGTAATCACGAGTACAAACGTCCCTCCGAACGTCCACCAAACGTTGAACGTGCTCATTCGCCCGATGGCCTTCGTCCCGATCGTGTTGACTATGCCAGACGTGACGTTGACAGCCCAAGCCAAGGCAGCGATCTCGACGCGCGTCAAGGATCGGCCTTGGCTTACTTCTGCCATTGACGCAATATACAACGCCACGCTGACCTCATCGATGGTAGAATGTCGACCATGAGACTGGAAACTCACCTGAGGTTTCCTGCGGTGCCAGTAAAGACCATTGCAATCGAGTATATCCACCCTGTGCAGACTAGATGAGAGTGAGCATATATTTCAACAATATTTATCCAGACGCACATCCGAGGACAGGTAAGTCAGGTTTCATCTTGCAAACCCAAAAGTAAAGGCCACCCAGAGTGGGACTACGGAATAACCATGAGCTCATTGGTGCATCAGTTCGCAAACTCTCACTATGAACTACAGATCTCTGCTAGACTCAGCGCGATGAGAAACATGAAGAAACTGCATATCTGATGAGTCAGTGAAGAGCACCCTTTTAGACGAAGAAACGCAAATTACGGGAGGAATAGACTCACGTTCCACCCCCAGAACAACCCAAGAGGCCCGCCAGAAAACAATCCGGTTTGAAAAGCACTACTCATCCCAGTCAGGATTCCGATGGCACAAAACGATATCCCCAACACCCCAAAGAGTGACATCTCACGTCGAAACTCGGGTTTGTACCCAAGTTCGAGGAGACGCTGGTCCGCGATATCTGCATTGATATTGCTAGTAGTAACTTCCTCGGTCTTTTCTGCCCTCGAGTCTCTTGCAGTTGTCGACATGGAAGACATAGAGACGACGGGCTGTGTAGTCTAGCATCATCAAATCTGCGCTCAGAGAGTGGGATTAGACCCCAGTTGGCAACTGTGAGATAAGATATAAGAAGACATGCGCCACGGCGACGCGACCCCGACCATAAAAAAGGTACTCGTCATAGACGGAAGTTGTATGGGCAAATTTGAATCCCGTGGGGTCACGTATATAGGAGTCACGGTGTTCCTTGAATTGTGCCTAATCAGACGCCGAGGTGAGCTCGCGTACTAGCATTTCACCGCACGCGGCGTAGCTTTCTTTGGGAATGATCGCTACTCTTTCGCTCGTTGGCCTTGTTGTAACTTTTATGACCAAATTCTCAAGGCAAGGCAAGGCAAGTCAAGCTGAGAACGAGCATCGCAGAATGGTCAATACTCCACGCGCGTACGTAGATTATGCACATGAAGGCTGTCAAGGTAAGAATCGTCACAATCCCTGGCGCTGTTACTAGGCGTAAGTAAAGGTGGGTCGGATTAGTGGGTACTCCGTGAATAGGATATGTGACGGCGTGCAAGACGAAAAGGCTGATACAAGACGTTAGTCGCAAAGGATAACAGGTAGAATCGCCGCGCACCGTGCACGCCGGAAAAGTCTAACGGGAGGAAAAACAAACGGCAGATGAACAGCAACGGTAATTATTTGATTCTTAGCAGCATTCCAGGTTTTCTACCACGCCCGTGCTCAGCATAACGGCCGCCAGGCTCACCATACGACGCGCCCTTCCTCCGCCCTTCCGAGGGCGACCTCTATACCGACTGTGAATTCTGTCCCATTCTGTTCGAACACCACTTCCTTGCCGGATCTTCCGAGGATGGTGGCATTTATCTTTTTCTTGCTGGCCGGGATCGGCGAGTGAACGTGAGCATACCTCGGATATTGTTCGTGTGGTGCTGGATTCACTGATACCGTTACCGGGCCCTCCGGAGGAGGCGAAGCATAAGCTTGCGACAAGTCTTCGTAACGTTCGTCCTTGTGATTCAGAGAAGTGCGACGGGTTTTGTTCTGGCCAGAATAAGTCCTAGGGGAGGGCATCGAGACCGCCCTGGGCCTCGGAACGAACGGGGAATTAGAAGCGAATGGAAGCTGGGGTGTTGACGACTGTTGCGATGGGGCAATCGATAACGACGATAGCGGCTGCAGTAGCAACGCAGAAGCGTCTAATCGCCCTTCCTCTTCACCTCCCAGAGCGAAGACGTCGCCACCAACAGCAGCTTGATAGGACGGAGGTGGGGTGCTAGGCCGGAACATCGGAAGGACGGGTGACGGGGATGGCGAAGATGGAGACATCATGTACATGCTCGTCGTACGCGTACGCGGTCGTGATGGACAAAAGTAGAAGGGATCATCCTCCTTTCCTGCGGGTCCTTCTATAAGACTACATTCGAGCTCCTCGGGTGCGACAGAGACAGGTACCGCCTGCGGGAAACCGACGGCATTAATAGCGACGGGCTCGAACAAATCCTCGCCCTCGTCCTCGCACACTGGGAATAGTTTCGTGACACTGTCGGCAAAAGTCACCCGTGACGACCTCTTGCCGTCCACTGTCTCCTTGTTATGTCCTGAGCTAAGAATCCCGTACTTGCTTGTTTTTCGTCCATCGTTTGCACTCCAGGCATACAATGCAAGCGGCGAGCTCTGTACTGGTATTCCAAGGGATAAACCAGTGGGGACGATCGGTCCGCGCACTCGCGGGGGTCCCTTCGGGGAAGAAGTAAGGCCAGGAGGCCTCATTGGCGACCCAAACCCCGAGAAGCTGCCATCCCAAACTTTCGGTGGAGAGCGGGAGGTGGGATACGGTGCAGAGAGTTTGATACCAGAGCTCCAAGCACGCCGTTTAGCCTTGATTTCGAGGGACTTCTCCGCCTCAGGATCCATCCACCCGTTCTTTGCTCCAATCAATGTCGACCTAATAAGCCTCCAGCCCTCCTCACGAGCCCGGTTCCGGACGATTTCGAGTGCGGTACATATCCGGTCCATTAAAGCAAGACGTGAAGCAATATACTCGTCGGCTTCTGTGTCTCTATAGTCATGCGGTCTAGCTGGGGGAGAGGGTGCTGAAGGGCGTGGCATTGAATGCGGGCTCGAAGAACGGGATGGAGCATCTCGAGATCGAGGGCGAGATGAATTAACCCTACACACTGAAGGTGGAGGAGAGAATGCCACGCGTCGAGGTGAGCCTTGTCGTACAGGTGCGACAAGGGGAATGTCTTCGCCATCCTCGGGAGTCCGGAGGGATATCTGGCTGTCATCTGACTGCTCGTCGTCATTGACATCCAAAGGTGTAAGAGGACATTTTGACATGTCAAGAGAGGTGTCCGCCCACCCATGATCGCTGTAGTCGAGCACAAGCTCTCCTCGGTCGAAGATACCAGTTGCCCCATGGTGTTCCATGAGTTCAAGTGTCAGTCGGTCCGTGTCGTCCCAATCGTCGCCAACCGTGAAATGTTCTTCAAGGCGACTGTCGTGATGTCCATTGTACTCGACTGCGAAAAGGTCAACCTCATCGACGGAATGGGCATGTCGAACACCCCATTCGTCTGCTGCAATAATGCATAAGTGACAATTCTGAAGACGCAATTCCATCCTACCTTGCTCTCTGCGAGGGTAGACAACTCGATCGGAATCTTCCATGTTCGGGCCCGGAAATGGAGAAGGAGCACGGCAGCGCCATTGCTCTGGCTCGTAGTCATCACTACGGTCTCCAAAGTCGAGAGCATTCCTGCCTTCGCTCTGAGCCCTCCTGTGTTTTCCTCCGCCCCTCCCCGAGTTGCTGACGACGGAGCTACGAGATTCGGTTGTCTCGAGTTCTATTTCTGCCCGAGCTTTCCCGGCCAAAGCAATCAAGGTCCATTCGACATACCCAGCTGCAGGCAGATGCTGAGGTGTGACAGCTGGTACGATGTGGCGTCTCCAGACCTCAACGAGGGTCGCTCGGGCCCGCCGGCGGAGTTCATCAGGATGTTCTGATGCGATATTAATCTGTTGAGGGGAAGTTGGAGATGTCACGCGACTAGAGGCAGGTATGGGAGGAAGTGGTGCTGGTGGCGGCGCACTGGTAGGCGGAGGGGGAGGAGACGAAGAAAATGATTTGGGAACTAGCGATCTGTTGACCAAGGGTCAGAAGGGAGATCTAACCCTTGAAGAGGACAGGCGTACGATATTAATGAAAACAGAAGGGACCGTTGCCTCTTGTGTTTCCCGGGCTTCGGAGACTTTGGAGTTCCACGTGGCACATCCTCTACGCTGCCGGTTGCACTTGTAGAACAGGCATTACTTTCCATGCTACCTCGCTGGCTTTCAGACTCGCTGCAGCCTTTGACATCGACGACGACGCTTAACAGCATTCGAACACTGTCCGAATTCATGGGGATATGGATTACCCGTCCGTCCACGAACCTTAGAGTAAACTCCTTCTGCGGCACGTCCATAGTCACTTCGTAGGAACGAGCGACCAAACCCACTGCTCGATCGAGCATGTGAATATTGGACGGAGGGTCGAGCTGCAGGAGGGAAGTAAGGATTTGCAACTGTGACGACCATGCAGCAGGAATGGTCGCGCCAGGGCCGAGATCATGCAGGGAGAGGACGGGCGGAAATGTGACACCATAAAGAATTGTGAGGTGGGGGGAAGGTGGGATGAGACGAATTATCATCGCGCAGATGGACGCGACAACTTGAAATTAAATGGTAAGGTCTATGGAGAAAAGAAAACAGTGATTTTGGGGCGCAGCCTGCGGACGTTTGACGTCCAGCACAAAGGGTAAGGGCCACCGCCTGTTGGTTTTCTGGGATACGTGAGTTTACGTTAACTGTCGTACCAGACATTGAGTAAAGGCATTGGGTTTTCCGCTTCCGCAAGCGGAGCCGGGAGAGTGGTCCGTCGTAGAGTCGAAGTCACGGAGGTTGAGCGCACAGGCGGCGCGTGCTTGTCGTGACGAGGCTCGCATCTACCTAATGGAGGTCGTTCCTGGCAGATTCAAGAAGTTGGGACGACGCCGATTCCGAGTCGCGTGTCTGACGCGGATTGAGTTAGGAGGAGGACACAGCACACGGATTCTAGAAGACGTTCACCGCTCCAGCAAGTCGATGCCGAGACGCGTGTTCGGGCCAGGCACAGGACTGACACGCGTTTGTGATATCGTCGAACGCAATGTCACAGCAGAAGCTAGATAGGCATCGCATTGAGGCCTTCCGCGTGTCTCTTCATAGTAGGATCGGAGCACGCAGAACCAGCGAGGCACCATGTCACACCGGCTGCACACCATTTATACCGGACCCGGAGTAGGGTTGGAGCAAACCTCGAAAACCTCCTCCTCTCACCCTGACTTCCTGTTAGCGCCATGGGTGCACGCCAAAGCCGGCCCAAGGAACCCAAGGAGGAGCGCGAGCCGAAGCGCGCCCCGACGCTGTCGTTTCTGGGCAAGTCTTCGTCGCGGCTGAACTTGCTGGGTCTGGGCAAGCGGTCGCCACAACCCCCCACGCCAGTGTCACCGCTAGACAGGGTGACGCTGGTCGAGCCCGCCGCCGAGTACGATACAGCTTCGCCGGAGGCTTCGGCGTTTGAACCGGAGGATCGGCCGGAAGACGCCGTGGGGGTTCGTCTAGCTCTCCTCCTGACCTTGGCTGCGTCTGACTCGCTCGCTGCTGTGGCCGCAACCATCAAAATACGCGCCCACTTTGTCCGCCTCTTTCCCCTTTACCACCACCACCACCACCACCACATCAGGACCCAGAATCCGACTTCGCGATCACCATGCCTCAGCCAGCCGTGACGGTCCCCTGCCAGGTGAGCGAATCAATCCCTCAGCCAGCTATGCTATCCATCGATCTTTCGCGTTTTACCCTCTTTCTCGAGTTGCGGACCTGATGGCGCTGACGATCTTGCCTGGTTGATTCCAGTATCGCACTGGACGGACCCTTGGTAGCGGCACGTATGCAATAGTAAAGGAAGCGATCCATATCAGTACGGGGAAATACTATGCCTGCAAAGTCATCAACAAGAAGCTCATGGAAGGCAGGGAGCACATGGTAGGTATCTCCACTGGTTTCTTATCCATGCTATGGCTCGTTCGTGCGGTCGGAGTTTCCTGGGTCCTGCAGGGTGATCGCGTCCGCACATTTTCCCTGTACATGTTCTCCCGTGTTTCACTATCCTTCGAGTGCCCACTGATTGTAGCATCATGTTCGAATTGACCCGATCTCCTCGTCTACCCACCCTGAACCCTTGAATCCTGTCTTCCTTACTGACCGGTGTCTTCTCAGGTCCGTAATGAGATCGCTGTGCTGAAGCGAGTGTCTATTGGTCACCAAAACATCGTCACATTACATGACTACTTCGAGGTGCGAATTACCACGGCCGACGGGGATCTGACATTCATCATCTCTGCATAGACCGCCCACAATTTGTACCTCTGTTTCGACCTCTGTACAGGTGGCGAGCTCTTTGACAGCATATGTGCCAGGGGGCAGTATACCGAAGCGTGAGTGTTGGTCCATCTACATATGCTCAGAATCTCATTTAGCAACTTAGTGACGCTGCCGAACTCGTGCGCACCATCTTTGGTGCAGTCAAATATATCCACGATTGTGGTATCGTTCATCGTGACTTGAAACCAGAAAACCTTCTTTTCCGTTCCAAACCTGAGAAGACGTCAGAGATTATGATCGCCGACTTTGGGCTCAGCCGTGTCATGCCTGACAATAAACTGAGCATGCTTACGGAAGTTTGTGGGACGCCCGGAGTAAGTCACTGTTGACAAGCATTTCAGCTCATTGAATTGTCCTCTAGTACATGGCCCCCGAGATTTTTCTCAAGAGTGGGTTTTTTCTCGAATATCGTCTAGCATTCACTCAGGTTTGACGTAGCTGGTCACGGGATGCCCGTCGATATATGGGCCATGGGTGTTATCACATACTTTTTACTTGCTGGCACGTACAGTCAATCGCTTGCGTCAGCGGAGCAGTCTGACATTACTACTAGGCTATACACCTTTTGATCGTGATACACAAAAACAGGAAATGGAGGCTATTATTGCGGGTGACTACCGCTTCGAGCCGGGTAGGTTTGTAGGCACTTCCTTCGTAACATTGACAGACTTCTCGCAGAGGAATATTGGTGCAACGTGTCGGAGGCGGCTCGTGACTTTGTTTCTACCTGCCTTACGATCGATCCGGCGGCCCGTCCAACATCCGCGCAGATGCTAGAACATTCATGGCTCACCGCGGAAATACCACACTTCGTAGAGGCCGAGAATGGCCAGCCGACAGACTTGTTGCCACACGTCAGGAGGGCATTTAATGCAAGGAGGACGTGTACGTTTCGTTTCGTTTCATTTCAGCCGAGGTGTGTATTGACTGTTGCACCGACCTGCGCAGTCCGCAAAGCTGTTTTCAGTATGATGGCGATGAAACGTATGTCGATGCTAGTTCAGGATCATCATCTGAGTCACCTCACACCCGAACATCGCCAACTTAACGAGGACGTATTCCAATTCAAACAAGAGTCTGAGAAGGAGATTCTTGAGCATGCGGACGTTCTTCACCACCACAATGCTGATTTACATAATTCGAGTTCCGAACAAGTCGAACAGTCTCGAGTCGAGGAAAATGCTTCTGCTTCCCAAGGACCTCCAGCGACCAGTTCAGAACAGTCATCTGACTATGTTCCTTCTGTCGAGCGTTCGGAGACTGCCAAAGAGAACAAAGATGTCACCGAGAAACTGGCATCAGTGAGCTTGGCTGCCAGTGCCAAGGTAAGCGGTGCAGTAAACCGTGCTTGATTCTTTCCGCCGTTTATGGGAGTAAATGATCTCATTTCGCGTTGGATGACCGTGTTCTCGGACACTGCCACGACCGACTGTTTCTTTTCACCTCACCTAGCAACTTTTTTCTTCTCGCTTCGTTATATATCTCACGATCGTGTGATTAATAAACGTTCTGGATTGCATTTTGTTTTACAGAAGGTCTTCAACCGGTTCACGAGGAGCGGCAAGTGAAGGCGACTGGATCTCCCGCACGGGCGTTGAACGCAACGATTATCAGTTCGGATACTTCGTAAGATAGGGGAATCCCGGAGCGAGGGTTATATCTTTGACATTTGACGACCTGTACACGTACTACAAGACCTGGACAGACAAATTACATTTACCTTTTGACCCTTATCTGTCCTCATCGATCCGACTGTGACTCGTTCATCATTTGCATTTATTGGACACGACTACATGAAGAGTACCACGTATTCACGGGCATACATATCAATAATGATGTTGCGTTTAAATGTGGAGTGTGTGAGAAGATGGAATTACAGGGGAAAGTGGAGTCCATAAACATACACCTGAAAAATGCGTTGACGATTAAGCGAAGGTAAGTAGTGAATGACGAGTGCCAAGTCCGTTGCATGCCAGTTGCAAAAACGCACAAACCCGTCCTCAGGACTGCTTGCCAGAGGAACTGGCGAGCGCGGTGACGAGGACCTCCCACGCGACGTCGAGCGCACACCAGAGATCCACGTCGTCGATTCCTAGGGCACATGCGTTGCGCCACAGACCGTTGACCGCCATCGCGTGCGTCAGGAGCGTTGGCACGCTGTGCGTCGTTGCGAGCTTGTCCGCAAATTGCTGGAGCAGCGTCGCGACGTGCTCGCTGTTCGGGTCGTCGCGGTAAAGTGGATGGGGCACGGGGCAGGGCATCAAGGAGGCGAGCAGGTGGTCGATGCGCTTCGTGTAGAGGAAGGTGGACAGTTGTGAGAAGACGTCGGGGGCAGGGATGCACAAGGGGACTACGGGAACAGCCACAGTGGACCCGGGTGTATCCGGACGAGGGACGTTGGAGGGAGGGAGGACAGGGAGGTTCGCACAGTGAGTAGCCAAGATGATATTGTGGATAGGGAAGAGCATCACGCGTCGTTTTGTGGAGGCGGGGACGTGGCGGGAATAGACGGCGACCATGTGAGTGGGCAGGTCGGACGAGAGGTCATTTACGACCACTTCGAGCTCCGTAGGAATGACGTTCGTAGGGGTCTCGGCCTTGATGCCAGCAAGCACTCGCAGCATGCTAAAGAGGCGGATCAGCGAGTGAAGCGTAATCGATAAGGCTAGACGTACTCTGGTCCAAGGCACTGCAACCCGTCACGAATGTACTGCAGCGCCGTGTCTGCCAGCTCGGGTGCGACAGACATGATAGTTTCCGTATTAATTTGGCGGAAAGGAGGACGGGATAAGTACCGGGGGAGGGCGACAGGAGACATGAAGCCGGGAGTGGACGCGTCAGTCACAAGCACCGGGCTTGCTGCGGAAGGGTGCTGGACGTTGATCGCTGCAGACTGTTGCTTCGCCGTACTCTTGTGCTTCGCATGCGCAACTGCGTATCGAGGGTTCTGGGGACTGCCTGCGGATCGAGCACGGCGACGACGTGAAGCACCCTGAATGCCTGCTCGGACCTTGGACTTTGCGCCGGCAGGAGGAGTGTTTTCCGCGTCGGATCTGCGAGCGATGCTGGAGGAATTCGGGGCCATGACGAGCGAGTCTGCCGCATTGGATCGAGCGACCCGGGCTTATAAACCGGAATTCGTGGGCGACAACCCGGGCAGCGTGACACAGTCATGCCGTGACAAAAATCGCAATCAAGGAAAATTGCCCCAACAGGCATTCGCGGCCCCCTTTTCTTACCTTTCACGGTAATTTGTGGACCCACATGGACCCACAGATTGCGTATCGAAACGCAATCCATCCAGGCAACAATACCGTCTGCCGTCATTGTTCCCACAACCGCAATCCGCCCGTCTGCGTTGTTGGAGGACAACGCACCAATTATTCACAGCATCAACGCTTTGGAGCGTCGTGCGGCCATGTGGTAGGCTCTGTTGGAGGTCTTTTGCCGGCTTCCACGCGGCGACGGACGGTCTTGTTGGTGAATCATGAAAGGACTCGAAGTATGACCAGAGGATTCGATTCGTGTGGTCGAGATGCTCTTGGAATGGTGGGCCACATGATGCACTTCTAAATGAATGCCTCTATTGTTCCGCCTACCTTGTCATAGCGTTGCTTTGTGTGTGCTAGCCGGAAGGGAGGTGGTCATGGGTAGAGCTCCAAGTCGGACAATCGATGCTGGCTCATGTCAATGGAAAAATGTGGACAGGGTGAGTCGCACAGCATGATAGCCCCTGAAGACTCATCATTACGCTTTACTTACAGAAACCTACGAGGCCAAGATCACGACCATCCACGCGATTGCAGCGTGTCACATAGCGGCACGCGACAGGGGCTGTGCTTGCCATACAGATAAGGCATTAGTGCAGGAAACGTCCAACATAGTAAGTGTTGATGCTTGACCGACCATAGGATACCTACCGTCCATTAAATAGAGGCCAGCGGTCCGGATTATAGGAGGCACAGCGAACTTTCCGTTCAGGGGTGGCAGTAGTGCGCAACCGGTGAATTAGCCCTTGGCCGCATCATGATCTGCTGAACCGGATGTCCGCAAGGTGGGAAACAAGGCGGCTACCTGGATAGTTTAATCGGCTACGCGCCCCGTCATAGATCAACTAGGTAATGGTCGGGTAAGTCTAGTACGCGAATATATTTTGACGCAGACTCGGAATGATTGGCCTTCAATCATCCAAGTCACGGTCACTGAAGCTACGAGATTTATTAGGCTTCATGGCTGTCCTGGATTAGTAAAAGGTGTTAAGTGAGACCATGTGGCACTGGGGTATTGAAAGCATGCTATCTCCTCCAGGAAGGCGCTGATAGTGTGCTCGAGGTGAGTGATGATTTATAAGGAAGGGCATGAAGCGCACAAAGAAGGGAGAGGTAAGCCCGAGTGAGGGACGAGGCGAAGGGGAAGGAAGAGTAAAGACCAACAGCTTTTGTTTACGTGGAATATCGTGGTCAAGAGCAGAAACAAGGGACAAATAATCGAGCACCGAGTCCCAGTGGTATCAGGTGCCTCAGCACGCGATTCAAGGGCACCTGCAATAACGCAGAGGTACAAGGATTCTAGTTTACTGCGAGGATGTAAAGAGGAATTACGACCATAAAATCATCCGGTTTGTCGAGCTTGTCTCACCCATTATTCTGCCCCTGTCTGAGGAGACGCGCTCATACAGTCACGTGAGATCCAACATGATGATAGTCACATGATCATCGGAGCGGACGCGCCCCAGTCAACAAACGAGTTAGACGACGACGGCGTTATCACCGCAAAACCAAAGTTCACCGCACGGCGCAAATGTCGACCACGACGCAGATTCTGTTCAACTCGCCGGCGCTGCATTCGCTGAAACGCGACCAACTCGTCAAGCTTTGCAAGATTCATTCACTCAAGGCAGCCGGG
>JBBPTU010000524.1:0-22159 GCA_038094295.1 Tylopilus aff. beelii | reverse complement strand
TCCACCAGACGATTGGGCACACCGCCCAGAGGTTTTAGTGGGTATCAAGCTACCAAGGCCCTCTGCGCATACCGAGGTCACCTGGTAGTGAACAGAGCCCCACACACCCTACACACCGTAGGGCGTGTGTAAGAGCATTTTTCCTCGGACCGGGAATCTACGGATTGCCGCCTTAGTGTGTTATGTAGGACTAGATTAGTCAGTTGCTACATAACGAATACACTTGTCTAAAAAAAAAAAAAAACAATTTATCCGACTGCGCGCACGTGCCCTCATGAGAAATTACCTCGACAGCAACAACTACGAACACAGGATCCTACCCTAACCAATGGCTTGGTAACCGTCCAGCAGGCCGTGGTGGACGAGAGTGTTGTATAGTTTTTCAGGAAATGCCGGACCCTTCTCACCTCACGAGCCTGGCATCTTCGGCGTACCTCCCTCGCCCTGCTCTGTCACGTTGCCCAACGTCCACGTCACCCTGACACCTACAAGGAATCCGACGAGCTCCCTCCCCACTGTCAGAACAGCCACCAAATGCAGCCTTGAAGAGGCGCGCTCCCCCCGGCAAGCACTGGTCGCTTGGATCCATTCCCTGCTTACAGGACATCTTCATACTCTTCCGCGCCAACTTTTTCAGGCAGGAACATGTGTCCGGGTCGATCGAGACCAACCATGGCTTCCTCTCGAAGATCACCAGTAACTGCTGGCGTGCGCTTCCCCTCGATGAAAGACGGATGTCAGAGATCAAGGCGAAGGAGGCTCTCACTCGAAGGGATACCCTGGCTACCGTTTCCAACTGGTCCGCGACAAGAACAAGGATAAGAAACAGGCAAATGCCCCCTAGACGGTCGAGGACGAGCAGGGTCGTGAGGAGGTAGCACGGTTACCTCTCAAAGGTATGAATGGTGATCAGCTTGCAGCTGAGATTCGCAAGCTAGAAGGTTGTTACACCTGTCCCTCACCATCAATCCTATCCCCGTCTCCCTTCTTCTGTCCTCCTGCCAGTAACTCGGTCCGCGCCATTTCTTACACATCCTTCGTGTTCAGCATCCTACATTGGGTATATCTCGCTGGCTGCACGGATGATGATTGACTGGCGACGACCCTCGAGCGTACTCCTCATTTCGGGCGCATCTCCTTTGGGCGTGGACGTCGGTGACATCTTCTCAGGACTTCCACCTCCTGCACTCTAAACCTTCCTCGATGTACAGTAGGTCTCCAGCACAGTCACTCCACCGGTCATCGTACCGTGTCCCCAGCGCGCCACTGCGGAGATGATGTTCGACATATGCCAGGACATCACTTCCACTTACCAAGTTCCCGAAGGCAAGGTCCCGGGTGGACAACAAACCGTTTCCATGTATGGACACCAATTCGGTGGATCTGTTACTACTGTCGCCAGCTTGAATGGCACCGGTGTACCGGGGTTTGAGATGCTGTTGGATGGGGCATTTACCGGACTGAACCAGTTCTGATTCGCCCTTCCGCTAAAACTATCCTCTCGGCTTGCTCATTCGATAACAACTGGGTACCCCCGTTCTTGGCGATCAAGTAAATGGATGTGTTGCATTTCCTCTCGTCTTCTATTGCATCACTTGGCTCCCCGCTTTTAATCACCCGTCCGCTTCGGTGGTATACTTCGTGTCACCCTCACTTGTCTGCTTTCCAGACTTTATTCTCTACCCCATCTTAACTGTAGCCTTGTCATTTGTCGACTCGGAATGACTTGTGATTGGTTGTCTCGATCTTACTGTAGCTATATTCCCTGAGCGATGTTTTCTGTAGATCCTATGAATCCAAGATGTTTTAGACATGACATTTGTACTATCACACCCTTGACCATCCACCGGATAAACATTCAAGGCGGTTTACTAAGGTCACCACTCCCAAAGGATATACCACAAGCACGACGGGGTCATGCGTACCATGTCGCCGCATCCCCAAGCGTAACCAGAACCTTTGAAATACATAGTCCATATTCAGCGTCCTCCAAGTTGTGGCCAACTTAGTCATAGCGAGCGCTACAGGGTACCTGGCAATAGGATATGATCGACTCGAAACTGGTATCGCGGACGAAGAATTCTGCTCTGGCTCACGGACGAGGTAAGACGCACAGACAGGCGAGTGAGCGCGTGCTCGATGATGATGGTATGGTGAGCGGTGCGGTGAAAGTGGTACGGCGTGATCTAGGGATTTCCGGGCGAACACGATATGAACTCCTTGCGTGGCCCGCGATCTATGGCGTTGTCAGGGTCTGAATCCTCTCCCGTAATCAAGATATGAAGCGACGTTCATCGGAGGCAATGGACACACGACTCACTGTCCATCATGATCAGCACGTTGCCAGAGAAGATACGAATCCTGCCTAATGGCGCCTACCATGCTTCAGTTCCGACCGAATCCGTCGAGAAGCCTGGCGGAGTTGGCGGAGTTGATCACATGGAATGTGAACCGCTCATCGTGAGGGTTCGCAGTAATTTGGACAGGAGGGCGTCCCGGTGCATTGTTCCTCGATTCATGGCCTGTGTAACCTGAGTCGCCGAGAGTCTGTCGGGCGTCGTCCTTCCAGAGCAGCGGAACTTGATACTAAGATGGAGAAATGCCTGGGCCATGAGCATGGGGCATGACTGTGTCGTGGACCGTGTGAGCTGATCGATGTCGCAGAGAGCGATAAGACGAACTGATTTATACCCGAGGTGCTGCCGTTCCCCTCAACCGTGCACTTCACTAAGATTCTCCACAGTGAGTGGACGATATGGCACAGACCAACGAAGGTAGGTGCAAATCGTGGTTAGTTCTGATGATTGCTGACGGCACGAGAATAGTTGTCGAAATCGATCTATCTGGGGATGAGATGTACTCGGTTTTGTTCACTGAGGATGGCGACCAATTGTTGAGCGGCGGCAGCGACGGAGTTCTCCGACGCTGGCGAGTCGAGGACGGTCACGAGGTCGGCGAACCAATCCGAATGGGAAACGCACAAGTCCATGCCACCGCGTTGTCACCAGATCGCAAGTGGCTGGTGTGTGGGCTGCATGCTGGAGATGGCGGGGTGCATGCAACCCGAGTGTGGAATGCGCAGACGCAACAAAAGGTCCTGGATGTCACAGGGCACACATACACGGTACGCTCAGTTGACATTTCGTCAGACTCGACGAGGTTCGCGACAGGCTCAAGTGACCGCCGGGTCTTCATCTGGAGTCTGCTTTCAGGTGAAAAACTCGTAGGACCTCTGATACACGATGCGGAAGTGGTGGCAGTGCGATTCTCTCCAGATGGCGACCGCATCGCCACAGCCGCGTTTTCTCGGTCGATCCGCATCTTCGCCAGTGATGATGGCAGGCAACTGCTGGAAATCCCCTTCAACTTCCAGGACCCCCCGTCGGCTCCACTCACCTGGTCCCCGGACGGTCACCAGCTTTTTGCTGTCTCGCCTTACGAAGTCAGGTGTTTCGACCCATCTTCTGGGTCCTTGGTTACCCGATGGTCTATTCCTTTAAATTATGCTACTGGCACTTGGGGATTCTATGCTTCCATTGTACTATCTGGCGACGGGAGATTTGCTATCGTCTCTGTAAACAATTTATTAACCTTTTGGGACGTCTCCACGAGAAAGCAAATCAAGAACACTATTGAGCAAACTAGCAACATTTATTCAATCGCCCTGTCTGCCAACAACAACCACATTGCAACCGGGGAATACAATGGCAAAGTTACCCTTCGAAGCTTGTGTAGTATTCTTCCAGAATCCTACTTGGCTGTATGTGTAGGCTCGCACTCGCCTTCTTCTCATTTTGATAGTATTTTGCCTGCTGCCGCATCCTAGCTGTTACGTGAGTGTTTGAAATTGACAAGAGGCTTGTGCTCATATATTCGCATGTAGCCCTGCAATTACCATTTGTCTCCATTGGTCGCACGACATTTCAATTGTGGAAGCAAGGAGACCTAACACGTACTGAAGAAAGCTTGACGCAACAAATTGTGGATTCATCTCACAGTGCATGTACTCTCGCCCAGCGTGCGCTTGTGCGAGGCCGCTTGGGAAAGTGGGATACGGCTTTCGCTGATGCACAAAAGGTCATTTCATCTTATTTTTGTCTAATTTTCTGCTGATGGATGGATGATAAGTCGATCGAGGCTGAGCAGTCGATCTTTGGTTATGTCGTAAATGCCGTCACCCGGGTTGGCAAGGGAGAACGTGGATCTGCTTTCGCCATGTTTGATCGCGTGTTCGGCGGTGGTCTTTCAGCTGAAAATAGCCAGATTCTGTTATTGATCAAGGTAAGCGCTGATTTATTCATGGTTGCCTGCTCTGATTCTACTTTACACTCAGGCAATCATTTTCTTCGAATGCGGGGAGCACGACAATGCCATCTCGCGTGTTGATCACCTTGTCACTGTTGCGGAAGATAGATCACTATACCTCACTGTCATGGTACGTCTTTGTAATACGTGTACTTGCGAACGATACTAGAATGGGACCGTGCAGGCCAAGATGGACCTCTTAATTGGAAGCATCTCGTTGGATAAAGGGGACGTGGAGCAGGCTATCGCATTGTTCCGACATGCGCAGGACGCCATGCCCCTTTACTTGGGTCCAGCAATAACGTTGATCTCGCTCGTAAGACTTTTTATTCGGGTTTCTTACATCGCATTCACGTACCCGAAAGATCTTTGGATGGGACTTCAACAACTTTAAAGATGCAATCAGACAGAACCTCCGACGATGTATCAAGCAAATGGAAGATCTCGGCGATGCAGCGGTGACAGCAGAGAGGCCAGAAGAAGCAATCCGACATTATTCAACTGCGTTATCATTGGGTCCATCTCACCCCGTAGGCGTACTTATCAAACGAAGCAGAATGTACACTTCGGTGAAGTCGTGGGAAAAGGCACTCATGGACGCTGACGAGGTACGGCGTTCTCTCCTGCCTGCAGACCGTCCTTAACTCGACCAACTAGGCCATCAAGGCAGATGCTACAAGTCCATGGGCATGCGAGGCGAGATACCTGGCCCTCTGTGGTCTACAGCGCATCGATGATACATTCGATGTTTTCACTCGCATGCTTTCTTTCGCGGAAGGGTCTGTAGATGAAGACGTCCGTCGTTAGTGTTACCACACTCCTTCTGAAGCATTCTCATGACATGTATCCGCAGGACTAGCAGAGAAATATGTCTCGCCTTCGCGTTCGGTGAATAGGATCGACGAAGCCATTCGAGAGGTGTCGAAGACGTCGCCATTGGTGCTAGTCGACGTGAAGAGTGGCCGTCTGTGCGACGACCTGAAACGAGGGTCGACGTTCAAATCGGAACCCGAGTTTCGAGAGCTCATGTCTTCGATGATGCTCCAGCTAGACCACGATCGGATCCAGGAGGTGGTGGAGAAATATTTCGAATATGTGACATTGTCGCATGTCTGGGAAGGGACGGAGCCGTCGTTGCAAGACGTGGATGCTGCTGGTACCGTCTGGGAGTTGAATTCAACGTCGTCGCTCAACGATAAACTGCAGAATTTCTGCAAGGCGGTTCGTGCGGACGGATATCGGTGGGCGTGGTCGGACACGTGTTGCATCGACAAGACGATCAGCACCGTATTGAACCAGTCGCTGAAGATGATGTACCTGTGGTACGAATCGTCGGCGGCCACGTTCGTATTCCTGACGGATGTCGAGCTGGCATCGAGCTTGCTCAAGGACTGCAAATGGTTGACCCGTGCGTGGACCTCCCAAGAGCTCTTGTCACCAAAGGTCATCCGTTTCTACACCCGGGAATGGAAACCATATCGAGGCGATACCCGTCGTAACCACAAGGACTCGTCTGAAATCATGCAAGAGCTCTCGGAGGCCATCGGGATCGCGAGCGAAACTATCATCTCTTTCCATCCAGACGACCTCACCATTCGACAAAAACTTCGTCTAGCCTCGACTCGGAATGCGACACGGGAAGAGGACTTGGCATACTCGCTGATCGGGATCTTCAGGAGCGATATCCGGCCAGACTACGGAGAAGGATATGCAGCTCTTGGACATCTTCTCGAGGAGATTGTAGCACGCTCTGGAGAGGTGACGGTGCTTGACTGGACGGGCAAGTCGTCTCTATACAACAGCTGTCTCCCCATTTCTCTTGCGGTATATAGCCGACCTCCCCTCCCCTCGCCTGCCCTCGGTGATTCGGAAATGGACAAGCAGGTCGCAGAACTAAGGGGATATGTATCTCAATCAGATGTTCTACGTCTCTACGAGCAGATCACGGCTCTCTCCCCTGTTCGGTTCGGTAACCGCCGACTGTTCCTGCCATGTGTTATCTTCGCAGTCCGCAGGCTCGGTGTACAAAAGTCTGGGAACAGTTTCCGGTACCGGGTTCGTACGTGGGGGATCGGGGACGTGGACTTTTGCACATCAGACAAGCTCTCGCAAATGGAGCCACACAAGCTAATTCTGGTACATCCGTGGATTCGAAATCTTTGCGATCTACCTGCTAGTTTCAGTTGGAGAAGAGCGGAGGGCGAGGGTGAGGACGACTACAAAGACAAGGACGACGAGGATTTCTCATTCGGTCGTGACGCAGACGATTCAGTACCTTCCTCTCCGGTGCATCATGCTCCTCCTTCTCCGGTGGACGAATACACGCGGGCACTGCGGCTAGTTGCCCGTCTGCAGCAGCCGTTCCATGCTCTACTACTCCAGCAGCAACCGAATGGGGAATTCAGGCGTGTCGCCGCAGAACACGAGATCGTCGTTCCAGGCATTCGTCGTGGGACCGACCTTTCCAAGGACATTGATACGGCGGTAGTGGAGATATTATGATTTGGCTGGGTGGTTCAATGAAGTCGTGTTTCTCGTTCTCGTCGTACTCGCTCTGCTCTCTCGTCGTTTCGCCATCGCATTGTTCACATTTTTCGCTACATCTGGGTGCACTTTCAGGATACTGTTCTCTGTTCGATAGCTCTAATGTGTCGTTATGTACAAGTGTCGGATGGATTTATCAATCACCTACCTCCCGGCAGGGTAATATCATATGCCGCGAAAAGAATGAAACGAGCCACGAAGCATCGTGAACACGACCCAAAACCGAGGAGTCTGTGCGACATGCCGCTGGGCACCTGCTCCTCGGTTGACCGTGTTCAGCTGTGACCGTATGGCGATGTTTGGTGTGCAAATCTACGTCGACCTCCGGGCCCCGGTGAGAAAGCGTCATCCGATCCGACGACGACGCCGAATGGTATTCCAAAACATAAACTATTACAGCGCGCTCGCCTAGGCACGTCGCCGTACATTACTTCAAGCGATGCTCGAGCAACGTCAAGTTAATTATACAAACCGACCCGTCCTCACCTCAAGGTAGCCTTGGACAAGCGCGCCAACACCTGCTTCGCCACCCGCTGCCGGCCCTCCGCTGCAGTCCCATACGTCGTCGGCAGATCGTACCGCTCCCTCCAGATCATGATCCACACTAGAAACCAACTGTCGCGTGCAATGAATTGGGAGGACTGCAAGCCAGGTCGCGGTGCGGTTCGGCCACGCATTCACGCACCTATCAGATTCTGCACTGGCAAGTGGTTCGCGGCGGTTGCGGTCGCGGGGAATGCCTTGACTTTGTCCTTGTCCGTGCCGCTTTCCGCGCCTGCGCTGTCCTTGTGCATGTCCGAGTCGGTCTCTAAGTATGCGGTGAGCGTGGGACAGGGAATTCCGATTTCGCAGAAAATACCCACCTCTCCAGGCTCCAGCTCTACATCCCCTGTCGGTCGGAGCAACGAACTCCCCGGCGTTGCACGAGACGGTCTGTGAACACTGGGTGGGAGCGGTGTGTTGTCAGTATTCGATGGCGGTCCCTCGTATCCACCAAGCGGAGGTAGGACCTCATATCCACCGTCGTCAACTCTGCTGCCGATCTGGTCCACGAGGAAAGGGGACAGGGACTCACTTTGTCGCGCCCTGGGGTCAAAGAATGGGACTCAGCGAGGAACGACATGGCCTGCGCACCATTCAAGGCAACATTTCTCGACGTCCTTGATGGCCGATTCAGGTCCTGTCAACGTGACCTCGGGGGACTTGAAAGTCTGCAGAGGAAGTCGAGTGCACCCATGTCAATAGCGATCTTTGCGACCTCGAGTTCTACCTCTGCCTTCTTCGCAAAGACAGGCTGTGTGGCGCACGAACGCTGCATCCCATCAGACTTGATGATAGACAGGTTGCACTGCTCGCCCACGATCTAGGGTCAGACGGCGCCGCAGACGCAGAGAAAGACTCACTCCTTAAGCCAGAATCAACGAACTGAAACTTGAGCAGGCAGTGCATCGAGCGGGTGATTTTCGCTAAGGTCGAAAACCACGCTGAGAGCCTGGTGAGACGACCCGTTCGTCGGCTTCTGGATGGCTACCCTTGGGAACTTCTCGACTCGTGACCGACCAATCTGCCACGTCACCGCGTCACCCCTGACACCTACGAGGCCCCTCCTACCATCAGAACAGCCATAAAATACAGTCGTGTTCCCCCTGCAAGCACAGGTCGCTTGGATGCATCCCTTGCTCACAGAACTCCTTCATACACTTCCTGTGGTCTGGACGACCTCCCGATGTTCCCTCCCGCGTCTGCTCACACCTTCTGTTCCAAACCACAATCACTCCAGCGTGACGGGCCCCCTCTCTCCGATATGATCCTGTTGGAACAAATGTTCCTGAACACCAACTTTGGCTCCTCGGCTGCGACTGGTGAGCAAACTGTTTCGGTTCATGTTCGTTCATCATCTGTCAGACTCGTTGCTCATTCCTCTCTACATGCATTCGGTGACGTCTTCTCAGGCCTTCCACCTTATGCTCCTTCTCCGTCTGACTTGTTCAACGTCGCACCAACTGACCATGTCTCACAACAGTCCTTTCCATTCCCCTTTCCCTTGGACAGTCTGACTATGCCTCTGGACATGCAGTAGTTGAACGGTCTCACTGGTGACGTGACCTGGATGACCCAAGTGTAACTCCCGCACTCTGAACCTTCGTCGACATACAGTGGCTCTCCAGCACAGTCAGTCTACCAGTCACTGCACCGCGTCCGTGGCACACCCCTGCGGGGATGACGTTCGACATGTATCAGAATGTCACTTCCTCCTACCAAGTTCCTAAAGGCAAGGTCCCACGTGGACAGCAAGCCGTCTCCCTGTATGAGCACCAATTCAGTGAACCTGCTGTCACTGTCGTAGGTCCGAATGGCACCGGTGTGTCGGGGTTTGAGATACTGTTTAATGGTACATTTACCGGACTGAACGAGTTTTGATTCGCCCTTCTGCTGATTGAATTATTCCCTCGGCTCGCTCATTCGATAACGACTGGATACCCTCGTTCTTGACGATCAAGTAAATGGATGTGTTACATGTTCTCTTGTCTTCTGTTGCGTCGCTAGATTCCCACTTTTAATCACTCGTCCGCTTTGGTGGTATACCTCGTATCACCCTCGAGCTCGCTTGTTTGCTTTCCTGACTTTATTCTCCCCGCCATCCTCGGCCGTAGCCTTATCATTCGTTGACTCGTTTATGACTCTTGATTGGTTGTCTCAATTTCACTGTAGCTATATTGCCTGAGCGATGTTTTCTGTAGATATTATGAATCGAGGATGTTTTAAACATGACATGTGTACTATGACACCACTTGACGATCCGTTAGAAAAACATGCAATGTGGTTTGCTCGCCATCACAAAGGTTACTAGTACGACGGGGTCATACGTTGGAAAGGAGTAGGGGAACTATGGCTGAGTGCTTTGGATGCATTCTACATCGTGACTATGCTGTGCTACGGCCCACTCTGGCAACCTCCGACGAGCCCATAACTTCCTCCTCCAGATATCCAGCCTCGGCCCCTCTTCCCTCACTGCCATAACGTTACTATGTCGCTGCATCCTTAGGCGTAACCAGGGCTTTTGACAAAGTCTATATTCAGCGTCCTTTAAGTTGTGGCCAACTTAGTCATAGCAAGCGCTTGTCCGTATAGAGTACTCGGCAACGGGACGGACGTTATGATCAACTCGGAATTGGTACCGCGGACGAAGCAATTCTGTTCATGCGCACGGACGGAGTAAGACTCGCGGACAGGCGAGCGAGCGTGTGTCTGGTGATCATGGTGCGTTGAAAGTGGTACGGCGTGATCTTGGAGTTTCCGCCGGCGGGTGAATACAAAATGAACTCCTTGCGTGGCCCGCGATCCATGGCATTATTGGAGTCCTCTGCTGTGATCAGTATACGGAACGGGGTTCACCGGAGGCAATGGGTACACGACGCACCGCCCATTATCACGTTGCCAGAGAAGACACTATTCCTGCTTAATGGCGTCTATCGCGCTTCAGTTCCAACCGAATATGTTGAGAAGCCTGACTGACTCGGAGTTGGTGCAGTTGGCCACACGGAATGTGAACCGCTACCGTGCGGGTTCGCAGTAATTTGGACGGGAGAGCGTCCCCGTACATCGTTCTTCGGTTCATGGCCTATGTGAGCCAAGTCTCCGAAACTTTGTCGGGCGTCGTCTTTCCGAGGCAGCGGGACTTGATAGTAAGATGGGTAACGCCAGGCTACGAACATGAGGCATGACTGCGTGGACTGTGTCAGCTGATCGATATCGCAGAGAGCAATAAGGCGAACCGATTTTCACCACGGGGTGCCGTCGTTCCCCTCAACCCTGCACTCTCACCAGGTTAAGCGAACAATATGACACCAACTAACAAAGGTGGGTGCAAGTCGTGGCCAATTCCGATGATTGCTGACGGCTCGAGAATAGTGGTCGAAATCAATGCGTCTGGTATGGTATGCTCGGTCTTGTTCACCGAGGATGGCGAGCAAGTGTTGAGCGGTGGTGACGAAGGAGTACTCCGGCGTTGGCAAGTCGACAGCGGTCACGAGGTTGGCGAACCAATCCGAATAGGAACGGTACGAGTTATTGCCATGGCACTGTCGCCAGATCGCAAGTGGCTGGTGTGTGGGCTGTATGCGAGAGACGAAGGGACGCATGCGAGAGTGTGGAACGCGCAGACGCAACAAAAGGTCCTGGATGTCACAGGACACACAAGTATAGTATATTCGGTTGACATCTCGTCAGACTCGACGAGGTTTGCGACAGCCTCGGGTGACTACCGGGTCTTTGTCTGGAGTCTGCCTTCAGGCGAAAAACTCGCAGGACCTCTAATGCACAGCTGTTACGTGGTAGCAGTGCGATTCTCTCCAGATGGCGGCCGCATTGCGACAGCCACGTTTCGTCGGTCGATCCGCATCTTCGCTAGCGATGATGGCAGCCAACTGCGAGAAATCCTCTTCGACTTCCGGTCCGTCCCGTCAACTCCACTTGCCTGGTCTCCGGATGGTTGCCAGCTTTTTGCTGTTTCGCCTAGCAGAGCCAAGTGTTTCAACGCATCCGATGGGTCCTTGGTTACCCAGTGGTTCGTTCCTTGTCCTAGTGGACCTTATGCTTCCATCGTATTATCAGGCGACGGGAGATTTGCTACCATCTCCGTAGACAACTCATTATCCTTTTGGGACACCTCCACGGGAAAGCAAATTGAGGATACTATTGAGCAAGCTGGTAGTATTTATTCGATCGCCTTGTCTGCCAGCAACGACCACATTGTAACTGGGGAAGCCAATGGCAAAGTCACCCTTCGAAACTTGCATGGGATTCTTCCCAAATCCTACTTGGCCGTAAATGTAAGCATTTCCACTCGCTTTCTCTTCATTCTGACAGTATTTTGCCTACCGCTGCATCCCAGCCGTTGCGTGAGTGTTTGAGATTAACAACGGGCTTGTTCTCATATGTTCACTTGTAGCCTTGCAATTGCCCTTCGTCTCTATCGACTACACAACATTCGATTTGTGGAAGCAGGGAGACCTAACACGCACTGAAGAATGCTTAACACAACAAATTGCAGATCCATCTCGCAGCGCATGTACTCTTGCCCTGCGTGCTCTTGTGCGAGGCCGCTTGGGGGAGTGGGATATGTCCTTTGCTGATGCAGAAAAGGTCTTTTCGTCTCATTTTTGCCTAGTTTCGTGCTGACGGACGGATGGCAAGTCGATCGAGGTTGAGCGGTCTGTCTTTGGTCATGTCGTCAATGCCATCACCCTCGTTGGCAAGGGAGAACATAGATCCGCTTTCGCCATGTTCGATCGTGTGTTCAGCGGCGGTCTTTCAGCTGAAAATAGCCAGATTCTGTTATTGATCAAGGCAAGTGCTGATTTATTCATGGTTGCCTGCTCTGATTCTATTTTAAACTCAGGCAATTATTTTCTTCGAATGCGGGGAGCACGACAATGCCATCTCGCGTGTTGATCACCTTGTCACTGTTGCGGAAGATAGATCACTATACCTCACTGTCAAGGTACG
Source organism: Tylopilus aff. beelii (assembly GCA_038094295.1). NCBI lineage: Eukaryota > Fungi > Basidiomycota > Agaricomycetes > Boletales > Boletaceae > Tylopilus > Tylopilus aff. beelii. The sequence continues at coordinate 9,802 of JBBPTU010000524.1, read as the reverse complement.
TCTTGGTAATACGTGCACTCGCGAACGATACTAGAATGGGACCGTGCAGGCTAAAATGGACTTCTTAATGGGAGGTATTTCGTTGGATAAAGGGGACGTAGAGCAAGCGACCGTATTGTTCCGACGTGCGCAGGACGCCATCCCCCTTTATTTGGGTCCGCCGATAACACTGATCTCGCTTGTAAGACATTCTATTGGGGTCTCTTACCGTCCCATTTACTGTACCTGAAAGATCTTTGGATGGGATTTCGATAACTTCGAGGAGGCAATCGGACAGAACCTCGAACGATGTATCAAGCCAATGGAAGATCTCGGCGACGCGGCGATGACAGCCGGGAGACTAGAAGAAGCAATCAAATATTATTCGATCGCGTTATCATTGAATCCATCCAACCTCATAGGCGTACTTATCAAACGGAGCAGAGCATACACTTTGATGAAGTCGTGGGAGAAGGCGCTCATGGATGCTGACGAGGTACGACTTTCTCTCCTGCTTGCAGATGATCCTTAACTCGACCAACATAGGCCATCAAGACAGGTCCTACGAGTGCGTGGGCATGCGAGGCGAGATACGAGGCCCTCTGTGGTCTCCAGCGCATCGACGACGCATTCGATGCATTCACTCGAATGTTTTCTTTCGTGGAAGTGTCTACCGATGAAGACGTCCGTCGTCAGTGATAGCACACTCCCTCGGAAGCTTTCCCGTGACATATCTCTACAGAACTAGCAAAGAAATATGATTCGCTTGCGCGTTCGGTGAATAGGATTGATGAGGCGATTCGAGAGGTGTCGAAAACATCGCCGTTGGTGCTAATCGACGTGAAGAGTGGTCGTCTGTGCGACGACCGGAAACGAATGTCGACATTCAAGTCGGAACCCGAGTTCCGAGATCTGATGTCTTTGATGACGCCGAACCTGGACCACGATCGGATCCAGCGAGTGGTCGAGAAATATTTCGAATATGTGACGTTGTCACATGTATGGGAGGGGGTGGAGCCGTCGTTGCAAGATGTGGATACTGTTGGCACCGTCTGGGGGTTGGACTCAATATCGTTGCCCAACGATAAACTGCAAAATTTCTGCAAGGTGGTTCGCGTGGACGGATACCGGTGGGCGTGGTCGGACACGTGTTGCATCGATAAGACGATCAGCACCATATTGAACCAATCCCTCAAGATGATGTACCTATGGTACGAGTCGTCGGCAGCTACGTTCGTATTTCTGACGGACATCGAACTGGTATCGACTCTGCTCAAGGACTGCAAATGGTTGACGCGCGCGTGGACCACGCAAGAACTCTTGTCACCAAAGGTCGTCCGTTTCTACACCCGGGAATGGAAACCGTATCGAGGCGATACCCGTCATAACCACAAGGACTCGCCTGAAATCATTCAAGAGCTCTCGGAGGCCATCGGGATCGCAAGCAAAACCATCGTTTCTTTCCATCCAGATGACCTCACTGTTCGACAAAAACTTCGGCTAGCATCGACTCGGAATGCGACACGGGAAGAGGACATAGCATACTCACTGATCGGGATCTTCAGGAGTGATATCCGGCCAGACTACGGAGAAGGGTATGCAGCTCTCGGGCATCTTCTCGAGGAGATTGTAGCGCGCTCTGGAGAGGTGACGGTGCTTGACTGGACGGGCAAGTCTTCTCTTTACAACAGCTGTCTCCCCATTTCTCTTGCGGTATATAGCCGACCTCCGCTCACCCCGCCTGCCCTTGGTGATTCGGAAATGGACAAGCTGGTCGCAGAACTAAGGGGATCTGTATCTCGGTCAGATGTTCTACGTCTCTACGAGCAGATCACGGCTCTCTCTCCTGTTCGGTTCGGTAACCGCCGACTGTTCCTACCGTGTGTTATCTTCGCGGTCCGCAGGCTCGGTACACAAAAGTCTGGGAACGGATTCCGGTATCGGGTTCGTACGTGGGGGGTCGGGGACGTGGACTTCTGTACATCAGACAAGCTCTCGCAAATGGAGCCACACAAGCTAATTCTGGTACATCCGTGGATTCGAAATCTTTGCGATCCACCTGCTAGTTTCAGTTGGAGAAGAGCGGAAGACGAGGGTGAGGACGACTACAGGGACAAGGACGACGAAGATTTCTCATTCGGTCCTGACGCAGACGATTCAGTACCCTCCTCTCCGGTACATCATGCTCCTCCTGCTCCGGTGGACGAATACACGCGGGCACTGCGGCTAGTTGCCCGTCTGCAGCAGCCGTTCCATGCTCTGCTACTCCAGCAGCAACCGAATGGGGAGTTCAGGCGTGTCGCCGCAGAACATGAGATCGTCGTTCCAGGCATTCGTCGCGGGACCGACCTTTCCAAGGACATTGGTACGGCGGTAGTGGAGATATTATAATTTTGCTGGGTGGTTCAATGAAGTCGTGTTTCTCGTTCTCGTCGTACTCGCTCTGCTCTCTCGTCGTTTCGCCATCGCATTGTTCACATTTTTCGCTACATCTGGGTGCACTTTCAGGATACTGTTCTCTGTTCGATAGCTCTAGTGTGTCGTTATGTACAAGTGTCGGATGGATTTATGGTACTCGACCAGCCGTAAGGTACCTTTTTTGAGTTGTCGTGCACTTCGATCGACGAAAACTTGCCTGCGTCTACAGGCGGGGTAATATCCTGTGTCGCGAAAAGAATGAAGGGAGCCTCGAGGCATCGTAAACACGACCTGAAACCCAAAGAAGTCTGCACGACGTACCGCCGGGAGACTGCGCAGCTGCTCGGTTTGATAGACCGTCGGAACCGAAAGTCAGTATTCGGAGGCGTGTTTGTTTGTGAAACCAAGACTAATCGTGTTGATCACGTGATCGCGAGCTGCACTGCATGCTTGGTGAGGAAGTGACGCAAAACTCGCTCGCGTCTCTGTCCGACCCGACGACGCCGAACGGGGTTCCAAAACATGAACTGCTACGCATTCGCCTAGGAGGGCACGTCACCGTACATTACTCTAAGCAATACTCGTCGTAGCAGCGTTAAGCTAATCAAACGCACCGACACCTTGGACAAGCGCGCCAACACCTGCTTCGCCGCCCGCTGCCGGCCCTCCGCCGCTGTCTCATACGTCGGCGGCGGATCGTACTACTCCCTCCCAATCACGATCCACACTAGAAACCGCCTTCTTGTGGTGTGGACGCCAGTGACATCTTCTCAGGACTTCTGCCTTATGCCCCGTCTCTGCTCGATTCGTTCAACATTCCATCATCTCACAACAAGACTCTTCGCTTTCCTTGGATGGTCTCACTGGTGACGCAATCTGGATAACCCACATGGAACTCCCGGAACCTTAATCGACGTACAGTGGACCTCCAGCGCAGTCAGTTTATCGGTCGTCGCACTGCGCCCGTAGCACGCCCATGCGGGGATGATGTTCTACATATGCCAGGACGTCACCTCCTCCTACCAAGTTCCCGAAGGCAAGGTCCCAGGTGGACAGCAAACCGTCTCCCTGAATGGGCACCAATTCGGTAGACCTGCTGTTACCGTCGCAGGTCCGAGTGGTACTGGTGTGCCGGGGTTTTAGATACTGTCCGATGGTACATTTACCGGATTAACGAGTTCTGATTCGCCCTTCCGCTAAGACTATCCCCTCGGCTCGCTCATTCGATAACGACTGGATACACCCGTTCTTGACGAGCAATGTGTTGCATTTTCTCTCGTCTTCTGTTGTATAACTAGATTCCCCGCTTTAAATCACTCGTCCGCTTCGGTGGTATACCTCGTATCATCCTCACTTGTCTGCTTTCCTGACTTTGTTCTCCACGCCATCTACAGCTGCAGCCTTGTCGTTCGCCGATCGTTTATAATTCTTGATTGGTTGTCTCGATCTCACTGTGGCTATATTTCCTAAATGATGTTTTCTGTAGATGCTATGAATCGAGGATGTTTGAGACATGACACGTGTACTATCACACCCCTTGACCATCCATCGGATAAACATCCAAGGCGGTTTGCTTGCCATCACAAAGGCCACCGCTCCTAAAGGATATACCACAAGCACGACGAGGTCATACGTTACTATGTCACTGCATTGACAAAGTCCATATTCAGCATTGTTCAAGTTATGGGGTAGAGTGCCCGGTAACGGGACAGACGCGATGATAGACTTGAGACTGGTATCGCGGACGAAACGGTTCCGCTCTGGCGCACGGGCGGGCGAGCGCGTGTCCGATGATCACTGTGGGGTGAGAGTGGTACGCCGTGATCTGGGGATTTCCGGGAAAACAAGGTCCTCGTCGCGATCAGGATATGGAGCAGGGTTCGTCGGAGGCAATGGTACACGACGCACCGTCCATTGGCACGTTGCCAGAGAAGACACCATGCTTGTCTAATGGCACCTATCGCTCCGACCGAATGTGTCGAGAAGCCTGGCGGAGTTGGCGGAGTTAGCCACACGGAACGTGAACCGCTCGCCGTTCGCAGTAATTTGGACGGGAAAAGCGTCCCGGTACATCGTTCTTCAATCCATGGCCTGTGTGAACTGAGTCGCCGAAAGTTTATCGGCGTCGTCCTTCCGAGGCAGCGGAACTTGATGGTGAAATGGGAAATGGCCAGGTCACGAACATGAGGCATGATTGCGTGGACTGTGTGAGCTGATCGATATCGCAGAGAGCGATAAGACGAACCGATTTATAGCACGAGGTGCCATCGTTCCCCTTGACCCTGCACTTTCACTAGGTTTCTCCCCAGTAAGCGAACGATATGGCACCGACGAACAAAGGTGGGTGTAAGTCGTGGCCAGTTCCGATGACTGATAACGGTTCGAGAATAGTTGTCGAAATCAATGCATCTAGGAATGATATAAACTCGGTCCTGTTCACCGAGGATGGCGAGCAAGTGCTGAGCGGCGGCGTCGAAGGAGTACTCCGGCATTGGGGGGTCGAAGACGGTCACGAGGTTGGCGAACCAATCCGAATGGGAAACGCAGATATCCTTTGCATGGCACTGTCACCGGATCGCAGGTGGCTGGTGTGTGGGCTGTATGCGATAGATGGAGGGACGCATGCTCGGGTGTGGAATGCGGAGACGCAACAAAAAGTCCTGGATGTCACAGAACACACAGACAGGGTATTCTCTGTTGACATTTCGTCGGACTCGACGAGGTTCGCGACAGGCTCGCATGACCTTCGGGTCTTCGTCTGGAGTCTGCCTTCAGGCGAAAGACTCGTGGGGCCTCTGATGCACAGCAATTACGTGCAGGCAGTGCGATTCTCTCCAAGTGGCAATCTCATCGCCACAGCCGCGTTTTGTCGGTCGATCCGCATCTTCGCTAGCGATGATGGCAGGCAACTGCTAGAAATCCCCTTCGACTTCCAGTACAACCCGTCAACTCCACTCACCTGGTCGTCGGACGGTCTCCGGCTATTTGCTGTCTCGCCTAGCGAAGCCAAGTGCTTCGATGCATCCTCTGGGTCCTTGGTTACCCAGTGGTTTGTTCCTCGTTCTGGTGGACTGAGGGCTTCCATCGTACTATCAGGCAATGGGGGATTTGCTACCATCTCCTCAGGGAATTTATTGTCCTTTTGGGGGACCTCCACAGGAAAGCAAGTCGAGAACACTATTGAGCAAACTAGCGAAATTTATTCCATCGTCCTGTCTGCCGACAACGACCATGTTGCAACCGGGGAGGTCAATGGCAAAGTCACCCTCCGAAGCTTGCATGGGATTCTTCCAAAATCCTGCTTGGCCGTAAGTGTAAGCATTCCCACCTGCCTTTTTCTCATTCTGATGGCATTTGCCCACTGGTGCGTCCTAGCCATCACGTGAGTGTTCGAAATTGACTTCAGGCTTGTTCTCATATATTTGCATGTAGCCTTGCATTTGCCCTTCGTCTCCATCGATCGCGCGACATTTGATTCGTGGATGCAAGGGGACCTGACACGTGCTGAAGAATGCTTGACAGAACAAGTTGCAGATCCATCTCACGATGCACATACTCTTGCCCAGCGCGCTCTTGTGCGAGGCCGATTGGGGAAGCGGGATATGGCTTTTGCTGACGCAGAAAAGGTCTTTTTATCTCATTTTCGCCTAATTTCGTGCTGACGACGGACGGCAAGTCGATCGAGGCTGAGCAGTCGGTCTTTGGTTATATCGTAAATGCCGTCACCCGCGTTGGCAAGGGAGAACGTGGATCTGGTTTCGCCATGTTTGATCGCGTGTTCAGCAGTGGTCTTTCAGTTGAAAATAGCCAGATCCTGTTATTGATCAAGGTAAGTGCTGATTTATTTATGATTGCCTGCTTCGATCCTACTTTACACTTAGGCAATCATTTTTTTCGAATGCGGGGAGCACGACAATGCTATTTCTCGTGTCGATTACCTTATCACTGTGGTCAAAGACAGATCGCTATACCTCACTGTCAAGGTACGTCTTGGCGATTTGTATCTTGCGAAAGATACTAGAGTGCGACCATGTAGGCCAAAATGGAGTTCTTAATGGGGGGTATCTCGTCGGATAAAGGGGATGTGGAGCAGGCGATCACGATGTTCCATCGTGCGCGGGACGCCATCCCCCTCTCTTTGGGTCCACCAATAACATTGATCTCGCTCGTAAGGCATTCTATCCGAGTCTCTCGCATCCCATTCACTGTACCCGAAAGATCTTTGGATGGGATTTCGACAACTTCGAGGACGCAATCGGACAGAACCTGCAACGATGCATCAAGCCAGTCGAAGATCTCGGCGATGCAGCGATGACAGCCGGGAGACTAGATGAAGCAATCAGATATTATTCGACTGCATTATCATTGCATCCATCCAACCTCATAGGGGTACTTATCAAACGGAGTAGAGCTTACGCTGTGGTGAAGTCGTGGGAAAATGCGCTCATGGACGCTGACGAGGTACGACTTTCTCTCCTGCTTGCTGTCCGTCCTTAACTCAAGCAATATAGGCCATCAAGGCAGACCCTACGAGTGCATGGGCATGGGAGGCAAGATACGTGGTCCTCTGTGGTCTGCAGCGCATCAACGACGCATTCGATGCATTCAATCGGATGTTTTCTTTCGTGAAAGTCTCTGCCGATGAAGACGTCCGTCGTCAGTGTTCCAACACTCCCTCGAAAGCTTTCCCATGACATATCTCTATAGGACTAGCAAAGAAATACGATTCGATTTCGCGTTTGGTGAATAGGATCGACGAGGCCATTCGAGAGGTGTCGAAGACATCACCGTTGGTGCTGATCGACGTGGAGAGTGGTCGTCTGTGCAACGACTCGAAACGAACGTCGACGTTCAAGTCGGAACCCGAGTTCCGAGAACTGATGTCTTCGATGATGCTGAAGCTAGACCAAGTTCAGATCCAGCAGGTGGTGGAGAAATATTTCGAATATGTGACATTGTCGCATGTTTGGGAAGGGGCGGAGCCGTCGTTGCAAGACGTAGACGCTGCATGCACCGTCTGGGGGTTGGATTCAAGATCATCGCTCAACGGTAAACTGCAGAATTTCTGCAAGGTTGTTCGTGCGGATGGATATCGGTGGGCATGGTCGGACACGTGTTGCATTGACAAGACGATCAGCACCGTATTGAACCAATCCCTCAAGATGATGTACCTGTGGTACGAATTGTCGGCGGCTACGCTCGTATTCCTGACGGACGTTGAACTGGCATCGAGCTTGCTCAAGGACTGCAAATGGTTGACCCGGGCCTGGACCTCCCAAGAGCTTTTATCACCAAAGGTCATCCGTTTCTACACCCGGGAATGGAAACCGTATCGAGGCGATACCCGTCGTAATCACAAGGACTCGCCTGAAATCATGCAAGAGCTCTCGGAGGCTATCGGGATCGCAAGCGAAACTATCGTCTCTTTCAATCCAGACGACCTCACCGTTCGACAAAAACTTTGTCTAGCCTCGACTCGGAATGCGACACGGGAAGAGGACTTGGCATACTCGCTAATCGGGATCTTCAGGAGTGATATCCGGCCAGACTACGGAGAAGGATATGCAGCTCTTGGGCATCTTCTGGAGGAGATTGTGGCGCGCTCTGGAGAGGTAACTGTGCTTGACTGGACGGGCAAGTCTTCTCTATACAACAGCTGTCTTCCTACCTCTCTTGCGGTGTATAGCCAAGCTCCACTCCCACCGCCTACCCTCAGTGATTCGGAAATGGACAGGCAGGTGGCAGAACTAAGGGGACGGGTATCTCAGCCAGATGCTCTACAGCTCTACGAGAAGATAACAGCTTTCTCTCCTGCTCGATTTGGTAACCGCCGACTGTTCCTACCGTGCGTCATTTTCGCAGTCCACAAGCTCAGTATACAAAAAGGGAGCGGATTCCGGTATCGGGTTCGTGCGCGGGGGATCGGGGGCGTAGAATTTTGCACATCGGACGAACTCTCGCAAAGGGAGCCACAGAAGCTAATTCTGGTACATCCGTGGATTCGAAATCTTTGCGATCCACCTGCTGGTTTCAGTTTGAGAATGGCGGATGAGGAAGACGATGACGATGACGATGACGATGACGACGAGTATTTAACACCCGATCTTGATACAGCACCCTCCTCCCCATTGTACCATGTCCCTCCCGCTCCGGCGGACGAGTATTTCACAGCCGGTCCTGATACAGCACCCTCCTTCCCCTTGTACCATGTCCCTCCCGCTCCGGCGGACGAGCATTTCAAAGCCGATCCTGATACAGCACCCTTCTCCCCATTGTACCACGTCCCTCCCGCTCCGGTGGACGAATACACGCGGGCACTGCGGCTAGTTGCCCGTCTGCAACAGCCGTTCCATGCGCTGCTGCTCCAGCAGCAACCAAATGGAGAGTTCAAGCGTGTCGCTACGAAGCACAAGATCGTCGTTTCAGGGATTCGTCGCGGGACCAACCTTTCCGAGGACGTTCGTACGGCGGTAGTGGAGATATTATGATTTGGCTGCGTGGTTCGGTGAAGTCGTGTTTCTCGTTCTTGTCATATTCGCTCTGTTCTCTCGTCGTTTCGCCGCCGCGTTGTTCACATTTTTCGCTACATCTAGGCGTACTGTTCTCTGTTCGATAGCTCTAGAGTGTCGTTATGTACGAGAGCCGGATAGATTTATGGTACTCGACCAGCTGTAAGATATCAATCGCCTACCTCCCTGCAGGGTAATATCATGTGTCGTGAAATGAATGAAGCGAGCCTCGAAGCATCGTGAACATGACCCAAAGCCGAGAGAAGTCTGTGCGACACGCCGCCGGGCACTTGCTCCTCGGTTGACCGTGTCCAGCTGTGACCGCATCGACGCGACAGATCCACGTCGACCCCGGCCCGGGTCGCGGATGCACTGCACGCCGGTAAGCCCTGGTGAGGAAGTGTCGTCCGATCCAACGACGACAACGGCGTTCTAAAACATAAACTATTACAGCGCAGTCGCCTAAGCACGTCTCCGCACATTACTTTAAGCGATGTTCGAGCAGCGTTAAGCCAATCAAACGAACCGACCCGTCCACACCACAAGGTGGCCTGGGACAAGCGCGCCAACACCTGCTTCGCCACCCTCTGCCTGCCCTCTGCCGCAGTCTCGTACGTCGTTGGCAGATCGTACCGCTCCCTCCCGATCACGATCCGCACTAGAAACCAACTGCCGCGCGCAGCGATCTGGGAGGATCGCAAGTCAAGTCGCGGCGCGGTTCGGCCACGCATTCACGCACCTACGGATTCTGCACTGGCACGTGGTTCGCGGCGGTCGCGGTCGCGGGGAATGCCTTGACTTTGCCCTTGTCCGCTTTGCCCTTGTCCGTGCCGCTTTCTGCGCCAGCGCTGTCCTTGTGCGCATCCGAGTCGGTGTCTAAGTTTGCGGTGAGCGTG
>JBBPTU010000523.1:0-22242 GCA_038094295.1 Tylopilus aff. beelii | reverse complement strand
AGGTAGCTGAATATAGGGGCTATCCTCATGTAAGATATGGAGTGGAATGGATGGTTAGTTCTTGAGGTAGAAGGAAAATGGTATGATCCGCCCCAGATTTCATCTGGTGCAGGTCAACAACCGACCAGGGGAAATCTCTGCTGGGGACTATTTCATTGTCTATGTATTAGACAACTCCTTGCAAGAAGCCATTGATGACAGCCTCTCATAGAGTGTAATGAAGGTCCTGCTGATGGCAAGCCATGTCAGTCCAGACTGTAACATTACCCTCCACTATGGTTTGAGGCACTGCCTCAATCCCTATCTGGCCCATCCCAGTCCCTGTCATTCCAAAGTTCGTTCATTGTTATGGTCTGGGATGACTCGTTGATCCATGCTACTCAACTCAATGATGCCATCCTGCAGGCCATAGAGGAAGGGACTTATGAGGGATATGTCTCGTTCTGCAAGGGTGAGGTCCAGAGAGTGAGTTCGCAACAGAATGATCTGTTGACTGACTCCACCGGTACCTGGACTGCTTTGGCCTGTTATCTTGCCTGTGATCTCAGGGGTGATGCCATCATTTCCTTTCTCATTTATTCCATCCTGTACACCTACATACAGACTTATCTTAGATCACTTCCCAGGAGATCTGATGCCTTCCCACAGGCGTGGGACTCCTTTCTCATGAGCCTGGGTTCCTCCTTCTCATGGACGCTATATCCCTCCCACTGTTATATCTCTTGTTATAGCAGCATATCCCCTATCCCCAGTTAGATATAAATACCCTAGATTAGCACCATGTACTTGAGTTTGATCTACACAATCTACCTGTGTTCTTATCTCATCCGCTGTGAAGATAGGTTCTTCCAGCAAGGACATAACCAGACTGGATCCCCTCTATCAAGTGTTGCTTGTAATACACTACATCTATTGTTTGTTGCCCGATGAACTAAGGAGAAGGGAACAGCAGGATGCATATTGTAATAAAAGATCAAACTCCTCCACTGGCTCCAACTCTTAAGTTTGAAGCCCACCTACCCCCACCACATCCTACCGCAGGCCCCCTCAGACGACTCCTTCAATGATCACTCCCACACCCCTACCTCCTTGCACCCTCATCCTACATATGCCAACCTGGTGGTTCCTCATCAGACATCTCAGACAAGTCGCTCTACACTGAGAAGTAGGTGCATACCTGGCACCTCAACTCAAACTGGACCCCTCCATGGCTCACTAAGACCCCCCACTCATCTATGCTCTGGAAGCTCCCCTGAACCACAAATCTCTGTTGATATGTCTATCCCTACAGCAGAATTTTATATTCATGAATGAGCTGAAGAACAGACCTCCAACCCCTTACCCAGTGACAATGAATCTGAGCTTCAGATCCAGGTTGACATCAAACCACTCGCCAACCCCCCTGAATATTCCTACCAACCAGAAAACCCCTATCTGGAAAAGGGTGAAGAATGTTTTGGCCTTTTTGATTCAGACAAAGAAGAAGCCCCCTCTTCCAATACTCTTGCCCAAATTCATGAAAGAATGCAAAGAGTGATTGAGGCAGCAATGGCAGACGAGAGTAAGGAGAATAAGGCAGCCCTCCCTGATGGATTCTCAGGAGAAACCAAGGACACCAACAAATGGCACCATCAGATGTGTGCATACTTTGACGTCAACCCCCAGATCTTTGAACATACTACTACCAAGGGGGACAAACAGTGATGTGTCACTTTCCTCAACCGGATGAGTAAAGGCAAAGGGAAAGCCTTTGCCAAAGGATGGTACAACCAGATGTACAGAGACAAGGAAAAGGTGAAGAAGATCACATTTAAGGAGATATTGGAAAGTTTCCTCACTACCTTCTGTCCAGCCTCAATGGAACAGCATGTGCAGAATGCCCTTCATGCCATGGATATTCAAAAGTTCAAAGGAGACTTCCATAAGTTCTGAACGGTCTTCAAACTGGAAGCAAGAAGGGCCAAAATGAAGGATGTCAATGATGTCTTCAGAATCCTGTGATGGGCAGTAGACCTCGATACCACTAAAGCAATGGCACTGGTAGATCCCCTGCCCAAAGACATGAAGAAATGGTTGGATAAAGCAGGAAAGTTCTACAATCTTGCTGAACAAAGCAAGTATGACAGAGGAGGAGGGACCACCTGGATCCCATTGATCAGGTGGCACAGTAACAAGAAAGACCCTTATCAGATGGACGTCAATGCCATCTGTCTCACCCTGGACGAAAGAGCAGAATGCTTTGTGAAAGGACTTTGCTTTATCTGTAAGAAGCTGGGGTGCTTGACAAGGAACCATCCTTGAAACCCAAACAACTGCTTCAGAAATAGGAACAGGAATGAAAGAAACAATGGAGGGGGCTAGAACCAAATCAGGGCCACAGAGACCAAAACAGAATCTCTGATGCAAAGGTTCATAAAAGAGCACAGCATCTCTGAAGAGATTGCGATCAAAACCCTTAGGATCTGCTACCAAAAGCATGAAGAAGAAGAAGAAGAAGAAGAGAGCAGCAGCAAAGAAGAAGCCATAAACCATGTGACTGCCCATGAGGATTTTTGAAAGGGAAGGAAGGATTGACATCTTCTCTTCCCAGAACCATGCCTGTAATTGTAACCAGTACCAAGTCTAAGTCAATGAGAATCCCCACTTCCCTCTATGCTGCTACCACAGGGCAAATTGTCGACAAGCTCACTCTTGTAGATAGTGGAGCCACTGGATGCTTTTGTTATGATATGTGTCCTATCAGTTGTTAATGTGATAGCATATGGTTACTTCGCTGAGCAGGATAGTGAAGGCTTGTAAAAAGATCCAAAGGGAGTAGGTGAAGGTTAAGGCAACAATGACACAAGTATGGTGATTCTGAGCCAGGACAAAGGGTCTTACTCTCCTGAGCAGCGCAAGTAAGTTACACTGATAATTGCATAGATCTAACTAAAGTACATGGGTGCTGATAGTGGCACTTTTATATGTAACTATGAGTGGATGGGAAACTACTGCTATAGTGAGAGATATAGCAGGGGGGGGAGGAAGCGTTCAGGAAAGGATAGATACTACAAGCTCCATCCAAAGGTGATGTGAGCAGACATGAAGAGATAAGAAAGAAGACATACTGCAGGCTGCGCAAGGCAGTGGACCACTTCTATAAAGTCCATACAGTGGTGTACAAGATAAGATCAGATTGGAACAAAAGAGGAAAGAGAAGTGAAAGGAAAAATAGGTACCCAGCTACTCCATGGTTGGGTTTCCCATGTCCATGTCCCCCATAGGATATACCAGGTACATGTCCCAGTCTAAGGTGTTAAGGAGCCCCACTGCGATGAACACTTTAGTAGCCTGATCGATAGTGTGATGTAACTCAGCGTATTGCGTCTCAATCTCTTCCCAGCCTGTAACATTGGTCTCGTCTCCTTTGCTCATCTAGCAATGAACAATAAATGTAGAGGATTACTAGCAGGGCTTGATAGAGGTAGTCCAGTTCTGTGATAGTCTCACTTGAAGAACCTATCTTCACAGTGGAGGAGATGAGAACACAGGTAGATTGTGTAGATCAAACTACTGTAGATGGCGCCAATCTAGGGTATTTATACATAACTGGGGATAGGGGAAATACTATCATAACAAGAGATATGACAGTGGGAGGGTGGTGGTGTCCATGAGAACAGAGTAGGAGTGGTGTGAGAAAGGGTTCTCACAGGTGTGGGAAAACATACAATTGAGTGGGAATGAATCTAAACTGAGTCTGTATGGCAGTGTACAGGATGCAATAGATGAGAAAGAAAATGATAATGTAGACCTTGGGAACAAAGACGGACAAGAAGGGAGAAACAATCCAGGTACCAATGGAGTCAGTCAATCGACTGCTCCATTGTGAACACACCGTCTATGTCTTCCCAAGGGAAGCAATCCCCAGAAAGGGCTTCCTCTTCACAGAATGAGACATACCCCTCATAGGTCCCCTCTTCTATAGCCTGTTGGATGGCCTCGTTAAGCTGGGTGGTGTGGATTAACAAGTCATCCCAAACTGTAACAGCTTTATCAACCAGCATCTCATTAATAAGGCTGGATGGAAAAAAGAATAAATGAAGACCCCCCTAAGGGCAAGCAACGTGGACGGAACCACAAATAGCACCAGACTGATCTGGCATCAGGTCATGCTGACCCTGAGGATTGGAGAAAAGGAACAGCAGAGGCAGTTTATGGTCATTGACTGTGGTAAGGAAAGTCTAATTTTAGGACTTCCGTGGTTATGGTAAACCAACCCCCTTATTGATTGGGCAAAAAGGACAGTAGAGCTTCCCCATATTATGCCCAAATTACAACATGATTCCCCCAAAGTAGTGACCCAATGTTACTTAATACACTACCTGGGAATGGACCCAAACACTTGAATAGTGAAACTGTGGAAAAAGAAGCTGGATCACAAGGCGGCCTGTGGCTATCCCATACAAAAAACTACAGTATCCACCACCCTAGCTGCAGCTGCAAAGAAGGAGGAGGTAGCCTTACCCCCAGCCTACCAAGCATACAAAGAGGTCTTTGAGAATCCCCCAAACAGGGAACTCCCCCCATCAGGGATCTTTGACCATGCGATCAAGTTGACTAAGGACTTCATTCCGAAACAAGCCAAATCTTACCCACTAAACCCTCAGGAAACTCAAGCCTGCAGGGAGTTTGTTGACGAACACCTCAAAAATGGGAAGATCACTCCCTTGAAGTCCCCCCAAGCGTTGCCATTTTTCTTTGTGCCTAAGAAGGATGGCAAGCTGAGACCCTGCCAAGACTACCAACATGTAAACTCAGGAATGATCAAGAACACCTACTGTTACAGGCTGGGAAGAGATCAATGCATGATATGATGAGTTGCATTGAACTATCAACTGCACTACTGAGGCATTCATAGTGATGGGACTCCTCAGTGTCCTAGATCGGGACATCTATCTCGTTTGTCTGATGGGGGATTCGGATGTGGGAAACCCAACCACAGAGTAGCTGGGTACCTCTTTTTTTCTTGCATCACTTCTGTTCCTTTCCTGATCCCGATCTGACCTTATCTTGTACACCACCATATGGACCTAGTAGAAGTGTGTCACTGCCTTGAGCAGTCCACAGCATGTCTTTCATCCTATCTATTCATTTCTGCTCACATCGCCTCTGGATGGAGCTTGTAGTCTTTATCCTTCCTTGAATGCTTTCCTCCCCCTGCTATATCTCTTACTATAGCAGTAGTTTCCTATCCTATCCTAGTTATGTATAAAAGCGCCACTATCAGCGCCCATGTACTTTAGTTAGATCTACGCAATCAACAGCATAACTTACTCATGCCACTCAACGAGCAAGACCCCAATCCTGGCTTGAGTTCCCCACCTTTGCGTCATCATCACCTTCACCATAGTGTTAACGCGGTAGCGGTTTACTATTTCGCCGATTACGAGGGCGAGAGCGCGTGCGTAGACCCGAAGGGAATAAGTGAACGTGAGGGCAACGATTACGCAAGTATGGCGATTACGGGCCAGATCGATGGTCTCGCTCACTCGAGCGGCGTGAGTAAGTTACGCTGATGATTGCGTAGATCTAACTACAGTACATGAGCACTGATGGGGGCGCTTTTATACGTAACTATGGAGGGGATGGGAAACTACTGCCAATGTAAGTAGAATTGGCAGGGGGAGGTGGAGCGTCCAGAATAGTACTAACTACAAGCTCCATCCGGAGGCGATGCGAGCGGAGATGAAGAGATAAGGAGGAAGACATACTGCGGACTGCGGAAGGCAGTGGACGCTTCTATAGAGTCCGTATGGCGGTGTACAAGATAAGATCAGATCGACGAACGAAAGAAGAGTGAAAGCAATGCAAGGAAAAATAGGTACCCAGCTACTCCGTGGTTGGGCTTCCCACGTTCGAATCCCCCATGGGATAGACAAGGTATAGGTCCCGGTCTGACGCGCTAAGAAGGCCAGCTTGAACAAAAGCTTCAGTGGCCTGATCGATAGTGCGATGTAACTCAGCGTATCGCCTCTCGATCTCCTCCCAGCCCGTAACACATAGCTCATTCCCTACAAACTTTACTTTGAGCATTTGAACTATTGATCATTGAGATTGTGTTACACTCCTGCGTTAACACCTACCCTCTTCCCCTCATCTCAGATCTTGTCTATAAGCTAAAGGACTCATCAATCTTCACCAAGATAGATGTCTGCTGGGGCTATAATAATGTCTTCATATGACCAGAAGACAGGTGGAAAGCCACCTTCGTCACCCCCTTTGGCCTCTTCGAGCCAACAGTCATGTTCTTCGGACTCTGTAACTCCCCCACAACCTTCCAGGCCCTGATGGACCACATCTTTGGGGATATGATTGCTGAAGGATGGCTGATCATCTACATGGACGACATCCTCATTCACTCCCAGAATCAGGAAGATCATGACTGGTGAACCAGGGCAGTGTTGCAATGAATGAGGAACCATAAGCTCTATTCAAATCTGAAGAAGTGCAGCTTCAACATGGCCAAAGTGGAATACCTTGGCATGGTGGTAAAGAAAGGCAAAGTTAAAATGGACCCTATGAAACTCACCGTGATCGAAGATTGGCAACCCCCCACCTCAATCAAGGCTGTCCAATCCTTCATCGGCTTTTGCAACTTGTATCATAAATTCATCACCAGATTCTCAGACCTGGCCCGCCCTCTCCATGACCTAACCAAGAAAGGCGCCCAGTGGAATTGATCCTGGGACTGTCAGGTGGCATTCTCTAAGCTAAAGGCCACCTTCTTGACTAAACCAGTGTTGTGTTATCCTGACACAACTGCCCCATTCACAGTCATGACAGACACTTCTCTACAGGTGGCTGGAGCAGTCCTCATGAAAAAGGATACCACCAGGGACCTCCATCCTTGTGCCTATTTCTCAAAGACTTTTGGGTCCGCAGAATGGCATTACAACATCTATGGCCACAAAATGCTTGCAGTGGTCCTCGCCCTGGCTGAATGGAAACATTACCTCACTGGCACCCAGAGCCCCATTACAATCCTCACAGACCATTGGAACCTTACCTATTTTAAACACCCACACAACCTCTCCTGCTGCCAGGCCAGGTGGCAAATGATCCTTCAGGATTACGACCTGATCTGGACGGTGCTACCTGGGACCACAATGGGTCTGGCAGATGCCCTGTCCCGGAAGGATGACATTGACACTTCTGGAGACAATGTGAACATTGTCTTCCTCCCTCCCACTGCTTTCATCCAAAAGCTGGACATCGCCCTTGTAGACAAGATCACCAATTCCACCGCAGACAACCATCTCATGTTGGACACCCTTCGGGCACTCTCTTCTAAGGATTCCCCATTTCCCTGCACCTCCACGGCCAACTGAATGTTCCTTGATGGGACCCTATACTTCAAAGGTTACCTCTATGTCCACAAGCTGGCCCACCAGGAACCACTACAACAGCTCCATCTCTCTGCTGCTGGCAGCCATGAGGGTCGCTTCCAAACCCTTGCCTGGATCTCCTGTGATTATTGGTGGCTTGGCCTCACCTCTCAGGTCCACCACTTCATCCAGGGCTGCTTCATTTGCCAAGCCAACAAGGTCAATACCCACCCCACAACCCCACAACCCCAGGCCTTGTGCCGATCACCTCCTCCACATCCTGCCCCTTCCAGCAGATCTCTGTGGACCTCATCACCGACCTCCCCCCTTTGAGCACCTTCAACTCTGTTATAGTCATGGTCAACCATGGCCTTATGAAGGGGGTAATTTTTGTCCCTTGTACCAAGACTGCATCAGCAGCAGATGTTGTATTGCTATTTTTCCATCACATCTTCCCCAGATATGGCCTCCATAACAAGTGCATCTCCGATTGCAGGCGTGCACTTTGCATCTGCATTCGCTAAGGAACTTGCCAGATTGCTGGACTATGATGTAGCACTGTCCACTGCCTACATCCACAAACCAATGGTGAAACGGAATGTGTAAACCAGGAACTAGAGACCTATCTATGCATCTTCTGTGGCAATACATCAGAAAAATGGAGTGAACTCCTCCCCATGGCAGAATTCTCCCACAACTCCACTCTATGCTCGGTCACCAACTCCTCACTGTTCGCCCTGATGATTGGCTATGAACCCCATGCCTACCCCCTGCTCACTAAAACCACCTTCCTTCCAGCTCTTGAAGATTGCATGAAATTACTAGAGAAAACTCAAATTAAGGCACTGGCCACCCACCAAAAAGCACAACAGGACATGCGGGAATGGCTCAATACCTGGTTCAAGGGATGGAAGGTGGGAGAGAAAGTCTGGCTTGAAGCTAAGGACCTCTGGATCAAGTTCACACACCAAAAACTCACCCTGAAGCAAGTGGGCCCCTTTGAAATCACCCAAGTCCTCAGCAAATTAAACTACTGATTGTCCCTTCCCCCGATGTGGAAGATACATGATGTATTCCACGCCACCAAGCTATCCCTGGCAACCACTACCAAAGAATTCGGCCCCACCTTTGCGCAACCACCTCTCCTGGTGGTTGAGGGGGAGATGGAGTACAAGATTGATGCCATCAAATGGCATCGCCACAAGAGGAAAAGATTGGAGTACTTGATCAAGTGGAAAGGCTATGCCGATAGCGAGAACACTTGGGAAGAGATTACCAAGCATGGTTCCAAAAAGACTTTCCAAGTCGAAAGTGACCACACCCAATCTCTCTTCCACACCATTATGTTCTCTCTGATCGACCTGTGCACCCTCCTCATCTCCTATATCTTCCTTTCCTTTGCTGTGGTATATTACTGGAGCTACTGCCAACACGGTCTCCACCTTGCTATTGAAATGCCCTGGGGGAATGTCGCGCTGTTGCTTTCCTCAACCAGACCACCAGGGATGTCCAACCTGGACTGGGACAACGCCCCCACTGCCCTGCCTACGCCCATCTCCACTCCACTTGTACTGCCTCCCATTGCCCCTGCACCACCACTCCCAAACCTGGAAGCACCACCACCACCTGTGGGTCCACCACCTCCCGATCAAGCAACCCTAGATAGGAACTGGCAACCACAATGGGTCCCAGACCCTGACCATCCTATGATGGAAGGAGGGGCACTGCCTGATGACCTATAAAGAGGAGGCTGAGGGAAGGATAAGTACCCATTCTACAATGCTTGTATACTATCGCCCCACTTCTTCCTCCTTCCCAGTTGCCCTCTCCAAGGGACAAATAGATACCAGGTTCCACAATGACTGTTCTGTTCCCGATGAACTCCCCCTCTTCCTGGACCTCCTCTCCCTTCCTGCCAAGCACAAACTCATCACCCAGATTGTGGAGAACCCGGACCATCTCCAAGTCTACCAATCTCAGTCTGCCTATACCCCTGGCCCACTCTATAATCTTATCCTTGCCATCCATACCCTTCATCGTACCTCACATGTCCTCTGTTGGACTGAACTGTCTGACGAGGAGACAACATCTGCCGTCTTCGCTGTATCAAAGACCCTACTGGGGTAGTTTAACAAGCTGCTGGGATACAACTTCCTGTCCCTGGTGGAGACCCTTCTGCACTCATTGCAATGTACCCTGATGCATGATGTGTTCCTCCAATTCCCCCACAGCGTCCTCAGAGAGTATTTGGCCAAGGTCTTCAAATGATGGGATGTACCAGTGGACAACCCTTCGCCCCCCATCAAGTCCAACCCCTCTCAAAACTCTCACCACTGTTGCTGGGGTACATGACCTGTGGAAGGACCAACTCCTGGGACCTCCACAATGGACAAGGCACCCACTCCTCCTCCTGATGCCACCTCCACCCCCGCCAACCTGCAATGAGGGGTATGGACCATCAACTTCATACTCCCTGCCCAATCTTCTAGCCCCCCAGCAAATCCAGTGGACCCCCCCTCATCCCCTTCCACCTCTGACTCCACCACGATTCCTACCCTTGCTAGTTCCAATGATGAGGATGGACACACCTCCTCCAAGAAGGCTGATGCTGCATGGGATCCTACAAAGGCCCACCTGGGTCAGGCCTGTCATGGTAACCCTCTCTCCCACCGAATTGTCTGAGCCGCCCTCACTGCAGCCGTCCCAGGAATTAAGGTGACAGCTGCTGAGATGCCAAAGCCCACGATCCCCACAGCCACCATTCCCCCTTCCCATGCTATCACCATCACCCCTTTCACTCAGGGAAAGTGCTATTCCTGCAACTCCCCCTTCCACTTTCATCCCAACTGCCCTCACAACACCTGTCCTGGATGTCAACGTGTTGTGCCTGGGCACTCCCACTATCAATGCCCAGATAACCCTCGACCTTGCCATTACTGCAGAAAATGTGGTCATCCTTTCTGCTACTGCCCTGATCTGATTGATGACAATGAACTCGAATGGAATGATACAGACGTCATCTGGAATGAGGGAGATGTCAACAGCCTGGATAGAAACTGAGCCAGTGGCTCAGCCTTTCATGGGGGGTAATGTTACAGTTTGGGATGACTTGTTGATCCATGCTACTCAACTCAATGATGCCATCCTACAGGCCATAGAGGAAAAGACTTATGAGGGGTATGTCTTGTTCTGCAAGGGTGAGGTCCTCCCTGGAAGTAGCTTCCCCTGGGAGGATATAGAGAGTGAGTTCACAATAGAATGATCTGTTGACTGACTCCACTGGTACCTGGACTGCTTCAGCCTGTTATCTTGCCTGCGATCTCAGGGACGACACCACCATTTCCTTTCTCGTTTATTCCATCCTATACACTGACATACAGACTTATCTTAGATCACTTCCCAGGAGATCCAATGCCTTCCCACAGGTGTGGGACTCCTTTCTCACGAGCCTGGGTTCCTCCTTCTCACGGATGCTATATCCCTCCCACTGTTATATCTCTTGTTATAGCAGCATATCCCCTATCCCCAGTTACATATAAATACCCTAGATTAGCACCATGTACTTTAGTTTGATCTACACAATCTACCTGCATTCTCATCTCATCTGCTGCAAAGATAGGTTCTTCCAGCAAGGACATAACCAGACTGGATCCCCTCTATCAAGCATTGCTCAACGAGCTAAGGAGAAGGGAATAGCAGGACACATATCATAACAGTCATCCCACTCCAGGTTGTTGGGAGGGAGCTCTGCAGTGCAGTGTCATTCTGGATGACCCCATTCTCCACAGTGTGGGCAAGTGTGAGGTTGGACTGGGCACATATACTGTGGATGTCCTGGGGTGACGATTCAGCAGCCTGGACATGTGTACTGTGGGCAATCCAGGTGCCAATGCCTGGGAGCTCCACACTCGTGGCAGTCATCACCCAGAGCCAGGTTATGAGCAGGCTCCTACCCACCACTGTGGAGAGAGAGAGGGGCGATATCCGAGTAATCATTGGCTAGGCTAATTCCAAGTGGCTGTACTACTTTTTTGAACACCACAAACTTTGATCCCCTCTCTCTCTCCACAGCGGCTGGCCGAAAACATTGGTAAACAATCGCTAAACATCCTGTGGAGAGTGAAAAAACATAGGAAAAAGCAGAAATTGATATCACATACACAAGGAATTGTTTAGATTCTGTGTTGTAACATTGTGTACTGTGACAAAGTGCCTGGAACATGCCACAATGGTGGACTCAGAGCTAGAGCCATCTGAGCCCTCTCTCCCAACATTGGCACAAATTTGTACACAGACTGAGGCTGTTTTTGGCCAATCACCATGCTTATGGCAGCAGAAAGTTGCACAGGCAGTCTTGCTTCGAGATCACAATGTAATTTGCACCGTGGGAACAGGCAAAGGAAAGACATTGACATTCTGGATGCCATTCACAGCATCAACTGAAATTGATAGTCCCATCCATGCCATGGTTTTGATCACCTTCTTGGGCATGTGGGTCGAGTGGAGAAAAATTCCAAGCATTCCCACAAATGCATTGGACCTCTGATTGATCGTCTTCTTCAACAGCAACACCACCACAACTCAGTGCTGTTGGTTGACACCACTGTTCGAGCAGTGGAATACTAGTAGATTATAGCGAACTACATACCAGCTTGACTATGGATTTGTGACAAGCCATGAGCTGGGCTGTTCTACTTACTTGCGTGCCTGTAACACCTTCTATGATCCCTTCAACATCAGTAAATCTACAGCTTGCTTGAGCACACTTAAACTGTTTCTTCAAGCACTCAAGTGCTATCAGTAGTATTAAGTGGTTCAAGCAGTGAATTCTCGTACTACTCTGACTACTTTTAAGCAATCAATTGTCCCAAGTGTCCAAGTGATCCCACAGTGGTGCGAAATTAAATGGTATAAATTATGTAGCCCACTGAGAGTTGAACTCGCGACTTTCCTAAAAAGGCAGAACATGCGACAATAACCGTTACACCATGAGGGCACTACTATGGTATGGCCAATGTGTTATATGACTGAGTCTGTGGACACTTGGGGAAATTTTTGTTGGTTCACATTGCTTCACTTTGTCTCCACCACCACTCACCTCTTCTGAGCCTGGCTGATCATCTCAATCCCTGTTGTCTCCCTTTGACCCCGGCCACTCATCCAACCCTCCTTTGGGCATTGTTTTCCCTGCCATCTTATCTTGAGTGCGACCGCTCATCCAACCCCTTGGCTACCTCCCTTTGAGCACGACCACTCGATTGACACCTCCACCATTCTATTTCGAGCACAGCCACTCATTCAGCCCCTCCGCCATCTCCCATCAATCCTGACCACTCATTTGATGCTCCTGTTGTCACCTTTCGAGCAGCTGCACTCGTTCAATGCCCCTGACATTCTCTTTCAAGCGCTGCCACTTGTTCAACACTCCACCACCCCCTTCAAGCACAACCGCTTGTTCAACACCCCCGTCATCTCCCATCGAGCACGACCACTCGTTTGACGCCCCCAGACCCCATCATCCACCCACACCACCATGTCATCGCAACAACAGTGTGGCAGTGGCAGCTAAGGTCCTGTTTAGATGACCAACATGTACTTCGGTCACCTACACAGCTTTGCTTCAAGTCCAGGATTTGACCTTTTCAGGTTGATCACATGATAAGTACCAGCCGCTAACGGCAAGGGCCACACAAGTGGCTATCATGACATTCTCACTGCCAGGTCACACTCTTCAGGAGGATCTCACCCTTCAATCATTGGAGTCATTAATCCAGCAAGCAGCAGACAGCCAGACAAGTCGAAAGGACGAGCAAAGGCCCCTCCCAAAACATGGAGCCACGACGAAACTAAAATGCTACTCAAGCTTCTTCTGGAACGTCGTGCATCAGCGGGGGACAGTGGTTTCAGGATGGAAATCTACAATGAGATCGCAAAGGAACTGAACGACCAGTTCTGTAAGCAGTCTGGTGAGCTTCCAAGGACAGGTAGTAGCTGTCGTTCGAAGTGGAACAATGTGCGTACAATGTCCTCTCAGGCAATGCTATGAATAGGAATCTACTAAGCTTGATCTTATCTAGCTCAAGAGCGAGTATGCGGTGGTTAGCGGACTCAAAGGAGCATCTGGTTTTCATTACGATGACGAACATGGGGCCGTTGTTGATGCTAGCACTCGAGCAGCATGGGGAGACTATTGCAAGGTATGTATCTATCCATACTAAGTTTTTTCTGACCGCTTTTACTAGTCACATCCGAGTGCGGCGAAGTACGAAGGTGCTCCATGGCCCTTCTGGGATGACGTAGCTCCTCTTGTGTCTCCCATTCCAAAACAGTCACACTTACGTGGTAGCAACAAGCGCAAGCGTCGTGGAAAGGATGTTCCCGCCTCG
Source organism: Tylopilus aff. beelii (assembly GCA_038094295.1). Lineage (NCBI taxonomy): Eukaryota > Fungi > Basidiomycota > Agaricomycetes > Boletales > Boletaceae > Tylopilus > Tylopilus aff. beelii. Next base: position 8,492 of record JBBPTU010000523.1, on the reverse strand, counting down.
GTGGAAGGTCCTGCAACTTCAGGCAGCACCGATGAACCAATGGCCGTCGATAGTCAACACAGTACGTTTCTCACTAGCCAGTTCCGATTTCACTAATAGCAAACAGTCAATAATCTAGCCAGTACATCTCCTCAGGTCACGATCCCCCCCGACGATATCACTGCGGATCCAAACACCATCCTTCCTGAAACGCCATCCACATATCTCTCACGTCCCCCTGATTCAGTCGTCACCATGTCGACCAGCGTTAGCAAGCGAAAGATCTCAAGTGTCGTAGATTCAAAAATTGGTCCAGAAGGTTCGCAGAAACGATCACGCCCATCATCAGTTGCACAACAGAGAGCCGATGGTGTTGAAATGCTCGAACGACTAACAAAGTTCCTCGACAAAGTTGATCCAGAGATGTTCAAGCCCGTCGATCTCGGGTCCATAAATACTTCAAAGGTGCCTGTGGCACCCGTCCCACCCGTCCCAGCACAAGCCATGCCATCAACTCCCAGCGACGATGATTATATCGACCGCGCTGCAGACGCCCTTATGTCCTTCAACCTCAGTCCCTCAGAGAACAACGATCTTGCTTCTTACATGAGCGATAAAGAAAATAAGAACATGGTCAAGTTTTTCCTCAGATTCAATCCTGCCTCCCGCGAGACATGGATCAAGAATACCCTTGCCGAAATCCAGACGACGAGACAGAAGAACCAAGGGATGGACGCAGTGGGGCAAGTGGTGTAATATAGTACTTTTTTTCCTCCTATATGATATGATCGACTAACAGCCATTTTGAAGTCCTGATCACGATACATACGCGTTTGTTGTATTCATGTTGTACAAGGTGCATAAGTTACAATTCTATCCCTCGCTCTCTCGACTCACGGCAGTAATCCTGCCACATAGCTTCTGCAATCCGATCGCGTCTTTCCTCTGCCCTCCTCCGTTCCGCTGCACCAACTGGACCCTCTGCAAGAAGCCCGAATGCTGCCGTATCACCGTCATCTTCATCGGTTTGCTCTAACCGCGCTGCTTGGAATTCCGGTGCAAAGAACGTGTCGGGATCCAACCGTTGGATAAAGTTGTGAATGGCACAGAGCGCTGCAGGTATTTGCACTTGTATATCCAAGTGGAACTCGGGTGGGAGGAGAAGGATTCTCCACTGACGTTTCATCACCCCAAAGATCCGCTCAACGACATTCCGAAGGTTTGCGTGGCGTAAATTGAACAGCTCTTTGCGGTTCTTTGGTCTGATATATAATCGTGAGCATTACAATGCGTCGTGTTTTTTTTGCTTACCGCAAGTTTGCTTGTCGCCATTCCTTCAGGTGGTATCGTACACCACGATATGGAACCAGAAGCGTATCTGATCCACCAAATCCCGCATCCGCGAGTAGGTATTTCCCTTCCGGTATATACAGGTCGTCGTTGCGTGCGTTCTGCCACATAGTTGCATCCGCCGTGGTGCCGTCTCCTCCAGTCAAGGCATATGTAAACAAGAGATCGAAATCGCACGCGAACAGGCAATTTTGTGAAAGGTAACCCTTTCGGTTTCGCATATTGGGATGCTCCTCGGTTGGTGTAAATGCACGAATGTGCGTCCCATCAACAGCGCCAATACAGTCCTCAAAGTGTACGAAACGAGGATCGCCGCTGATCTTGCTTGACACAGGTGCCTCTCCTTCCATCATAGGATGGTCCGGTTCTGGGACCCACTGCGGCTGCCAATTTCTATCTATGACTTCCTGATTAGGAGGTGGTGGCGCGACAGGTGGGGCGGCTGGTGGCGCAGCGGGTGGTGCTGGTTCAGGTAGTGGTGGCGCTACGGGTGCGGCAGGTGTGGGAGGAGCCGTTGGGGCAGTGTCCCAGTCCGGGTTAGGAACGTCTGGGAAGTGTACTGGGGTGATTGTGAGGGCAAAGGTCCCCCTGGGAGTGGTTAACTCAAGCTTGATGCCATGTTGGCAATAGCTCCAGTAATAGACAGCTAAGAAGGAAAAGAGCATAGAGATGATGGTGATGGCGCAAAGGTCGAAGAACGCGATCATGATGGTGGTAGGAGTTAGGCTGGATTACTTTCGTGTGGGAAACTCCTTTGGGAATCGCTTATGATATTCTGTCAGCGTCCTTTTGGCGTGGGAGAGATTCTGAGCGGGTTCCCAGGTATTTTCGCTATCGGTGTACCCCTTCCATTTGATCAGGTATTCCCAGGTCTTCCCCTTGCGACGGTGGCGTTTGATATCATCAATCTCATACTCGAGATCTCCTTCTACCTTCTGAGGGGGTGGCTGTGCAAAAGTGGGTCCGAATTCGGCAGTAGTAGTCGCAGGGGACAGTTTGGAGGCGTGGAATATGTCATGTATTTTCCAGGTCGGGGGAAGCGACAGTCGGTAGTTCAGTCTGCTTAGGACTTGTGTGATCTCGAAGGGTCCGACTCGCTTTGGGGACAGTTTCCGGTGGGCGAACTTGATGCGAAGGTCCTTTGCCTCCAACCAGACTTTATCTCCCACTTTCCACCCTTTGAATTTGGTGTTGGTTCGTTCCCGCATATCCTGTTGGGCTTTTTGGTGAGCCGCTATAGCCTCCAATCTGGTTTTGTCTAACAACCGTAAGCGATCCTCCAGGGCAGGGAGGAAGGTGGTCTTGGTCAGAGGGGGGTAGGCCCTAGGTTCGTATCCCATTAGCAAGGAGAAGGGGGAGGCGTTGGTGACAGAATGCGCTGCGGAGTTGTGAGAGAATTCCGCCATGGGGAGGAGTTCGCTCCATCGTTCAGGAGTGTTGCCACAGAAGATGCGTAGGTAGGTTTCCAATTCCTGGTTTACCCGTTCGGTTTCGCCGTCCATTTGGGGGTGATAAGCGGTGGAGAGAGCTACATCGTAATCCAATAGACGGGCAAGTTCCTTGGTGAACGCAGACGCGAAGTGGACTCCTCGATCGGAGATACACTTGTCGTGGAGGCCGTAACGGGGGAAAACGTGTTGAAAAAAGAGAGCCGCGACGTCCGCAGCGGTCGCATTCTTGGTGCAGGGGACGAAAATGACCCCCTTCGTAAGACCGTGGTCGACCACGACCATGACTGAGTCAAAGGTACCGGACTGGGGGAGATCGGTGATGAGATCCACCGAGATCTGCTGGAAGGGGCGGGTAGCGGAAGTGGCGATCGGAGAGAGTCCCGGGACGGTGGGGTGGGTATTAACCTTGTTCGCCTGGCAGACAAAGCAACCTTGGACAAAACGGCGGACGTGAGAGGCAAGGCTGGGCCACCAGTAATCACGAGAGACACGGGCGAGAGTGCAGAAGCGGCCCTCATGGCCCCCCGCTTGGGAGAGGTGGAGCTGCTGCAAGAGCTCTTGCCGGGCTTGCTCAGGAACGTACAGGCGGCCCTTGAAGTACAAGGCCCCGTCAATGAAGGTCCAGTCGGATGGGGTGGTACGAGGAAAGGGGGGGGTGGAGGAGGACATGGCACGGAGCGCATCCAGGACCAGTGGGTCGCTGCTGGTGGAGCGGGAGATCTTATCGGCGAGCGCGAGGTCGAGCTTGCGGATGAAGGCAGTCGGAGGTAGGAAGACAATATCCATGTTGTCTCCCGAGGTATCAACCTCGTCCTTGCGCGAGAGGGCATCAGTGGGGCCCATCGCAGTGCCCGGAAGGGCCGTCCAGATCAGGTCGAAGTCCTGCAGGAACATCTGCCACCGAGCCTGTCGGCGGGACAAATTATGTGGGTGCTTGAAGTATGTGAGGTTTCAGTGATCGGTGAGTATTGTGACGGGATGCGCGGTGCCTGACAAGTAGTGTTTCCATTCGGTAAGGGCCAAGATCACGGCGAGCATCTCTTGGTCATAAATGTCGTAATTCCGCTCCGCTGAACCGAAGGTTTTCGAAAAATAGGCACAGGGGTGGAGATCGCCGGCGGGGTCCTTCTGCATAAGAACCGCTCTGGCAGCGAGCAACGAGGCGTCAGTCATTACTGTAAACGGCTTGGCCGTATCGGGGTAACGGAGAACAGGCTTGGTCAGGAAAGTTCCTTTTAACTTGGTGAATGCGTCCTGGCAAGCCGACGACCAATTCCAGGGGATCCCCTTTTTAGTGAGGTCGTGGAGTGGTCGTGCGAGGTCTGAGAAGTTTGCGATAAACTTTCGATAGAAGTTGCAGAACCCGATGAAGGAACGGACGGCCTTCACGGAAGAGGGAGGTTGCCAATTTTCAATTGTGGTGAGCTTCATAGGGTCCATTTTTACCTCGCCCTGTTTTACCACCATGCCCAGGTATTCGACTTCCGGCACGTTAAAGCTACACTTCTCGAGTTTGAGGTAGAGCTTGTGATCCCTCATCCGCTGCAGAACTCTCTTGGTTCGTTCATCATGTTCCAGTTGGGTGCTAGAGTGGATGAGGAGGTCGTCCATGTAGATGATCAACCATCCCTCGGCAATCATATCCCCGAAGATGTGATCCATAAGAGCCTGGAAGGTCGCGGGGGAGTTACAAAGGCTGAAGAACATCACGGTCGGCTCAAAGAGGCCAAATGGGGTTACGAAGGCCGCCTTCCAGCGGTCTTCGGGTTTAATCAGAACGTTATTATACCCCCATCGTACATCCATTTTGGTAAAGATGGAGGAGTCCTTTAATTTGTCGACGAGGTCCGAGATAAGGGGAAGGGGGTAGGCGTTCTTGACCGTTCCGGAATTGACATGGCGATAGTCCTGGCAGGGGCGAAGTTTGCCATCCTTCTTCGGGACAAAGAAGAAGGGGGATGCTTGTGGCGACTTGGAGGGGACAATCTTCCCACTTTTTAGATGTTCGTCAACGAACTCTCGACAGGCCTGAGTCTCAGCCAGGTTCAGGGGGTAGGACTTGGCCCGCTTTGGTACAAAGTCCTTGGTGAGATCTATAGCATGGTCGAAAACTCGCGATGGGGGGAGTTCCCCGATCGGGGGCTCTAGAAAGACTTCTGCGTAGGCTTGGTAAGCCGGCGGTAGGGTTACTTTGGCTTTTTCTGACGCGGCCACCAAGGTGGTAGACACCGTGGTTTTCCATACCGGGTAGGCGTGGGCTGCTTCGTGGTCCAGTTTCTTTTTCCAGAGTTTCGCTATTCGAGCGTCCGGGTCCATTCCCAGGTACCTTATGAGGTACCGTTGTGTTACTGCTTTGGGGGAGTCGTGTCGCAATTTGGGCATTACGTGGGGGAGTTCTACCATCCCTTTCGCCCAGTCGATGAGGGGGTTGGTTTCCCGCAACCAGGGGAGTCCTAGGATTAGACTTTCCTTTCCGCAGTCTATAACCATAAACTGTTGCTGTTGTTCCTTATCCCCGATTCGTAAAGTTAAGGTTACTTGGTGGCGTATCAGGCCGTTACTATTCGTGGTGCCGTCCACGTTACTTGCCCTTAATGGGGTTTTCATTCGTTCCTTTTTCCATCCCGCTTTATTCACTAGATGCCGATCTATGAAGCATCCGGTTGCTCCGCTATCCACTAGCGCGAGTTTGTCGACGATTTGCCCGGTAGTACCAGCGTAGAGGGAAGTGGCGATTCTCATTGATTTAGACTTGGTACTGGTTACAATTACAGGGGCGATCCTGGGAAGCGAAGATGTCGATCCTTCCTTCCCTTTCAAAAATCCGAGCTAAGGGTTACGTGATTTGCAGCTTCATCCTCGTCGCTGCTTTCCTCTTCTTCGTCATGCTTCTGATAACAGATCCTAAGGGTCTTGATTGCCGTCTCTTCGGAGATCCCTTGTTCCTTCATGAATTGCTGCATCTGAGACTCCTTTTTGGTTTCAGTTGCTCTAATCTGATTGCGGTTCCGATTTCCGTAGTTCCTATTCCCTCCTCGATTTCCACTGGAACGTCTGTCCAGGTTCCGGGGGTGATTCCTTGTGGAGCAGCCTGGTTTCTTACAGATGAAGCACAACCCCTTGGCAAAACATTCTGCCCTTTCGTCAGGGGTGAGGCGAATGGCGTCGACGTCCATCTGATAGGGGTCTCGGTCATTGTTGTGCCTCCTGATTGACGGCATCCAGCCAGATCCTCCCCCTCTGTCGTATTTGTTTTGTTCGGCGAGGTCGTAGAAGTCCCCGGCTTTATCCAACCATTCTTTCATCGTCTTAGGCTGGGGAACCACTAGGGCCATCGCTTTGGCCGTATCTAGGTCCACGGCTTTGCGGAGGATGCGGAATACGTCATTGATGTCCTTCATCTTCGCTCTTCCTGCCTCTAGTTCGAAGACTGTTCTAAACTTGTGGAAGTTTCCTCTGAACTTCCGGATGTCCATAGCGTGGAGGGTGTTCCGGGCGCGTTGTTCCATAGAAGCCGGACAGAAGGTGCTGAGGAAACTTTCTGACACTTCTTTGAAAGTGATCTTCTTTCCTTCCTCGTCGTCGCCGTACATCTTATCGTACCAACTTTCTGCAAACGCCCTTCCTTGCCCCTTGCTCATGCGGTTTAGGAAGGTGATGGTTCGTTGTTTATCCCCTTTAGTAGTAGAGAAGTCGAAGATCTGGGGGTTGGCGTCGAAGTACGCGCTGATCTGGTTATGCCATCGGTTTGCGTCTTCGGTTTCCCCGGAGAATCCATCGGGGAGGGCGGCCTTGTTTTCCTTACTTTCGTCGGCCATTGCTCTGTCAATTGCCCGGCACGTTCTTTCCTGTATTCGGGCGTGGGTATCGGGAGAGGGGGGGGGGTGGTCGTCAGGGTCAAAGAGGCCAAAGTGTTCTTCGTCCGGTTCCAAGTATGGGTTAGGCTCCTCGTAAGAGCGTAGAGGTGGGTCCGTAAGTGGTTCTGTGTCGATGTGGATGGAGACCTCTGGGTCAGGGTACTCTTCTTGGCTCTCTTGCTGTTGGTCCTGTACGGGGTGGGTGGTCTCTTCACGTTCCCGGTGAGGGACAGAAAGCTCTGCGGTGGCGGGTGTCGTATCGATCTCTGCCTGTGGTTCTGGGGAGCTTCCAGATCTGAGGCGGGTCCTTAATGTACCGAAGATGGATCCGGTTTGACTCGAGGAACCTGGTATGCGCCGACTTCTAGGTGGAGGGTGAGCAGTCTGCGATGTTGGATGAGGAACCACCGGGTTGGGGTGTGGAGGGTGAGGGTGCGAGGAGGTAGGGGTCCGGGTCTGGTTGTCGGAGGAGTCGTCTGATGGGGGGCTTCGGTAGGACGTGGTGGGGGTAGGCGGGCTCCGAACTTAAGAGTTGGAGCCAGGGGACGAGTTTGATCTTTTGTTACGATACGCGTCCTGTCGGTCTCGTCTCCTTTGTTCGTCTAACAAGGAACAATAGACATAGAGGATGACTAGCAATGCCTGGTAAAGGAAGTCCAGTTCGGCTGGGATCTCGCTGGAAGAACCTATCTTCACAGCAGAGGGAGATGAGAACGCAGGTGGATTGCGTAGATCAAACTAAGGTACATGGCGCTAATCTAGGGGTTTTTATATGTAACTGGGATAGGGGAAACGCTATCATAACTAGAGATATGATAGTGGGAGTATGGTGGCGTCCATGGGAAAGAAACTAGATAGACGTGAGATAGCAGTCTCACGTTAGTGGGAAAGCATAGGATCTGCTGGGAAGGAATCTAAGTGGAGTCTGTATGGCGGTGTACAGGATGTAATAGTAGAGAAAGGAAATGGTGGCGCGGACCTTGTGCCCCGAGGCGGTGAAGCAAGCCGAAACAGTCCAGATAGCGATGGAGTCAGTCAATCAACTGCTCCGTAGCGAACGTACCCTCTATGTCCTCCCAGGGAAAGCTGTCGCCAGGGAGTACTTCTCCGTCACAGAACGAGACGTACCCTTCGTATGTCCCCTCCTCGATTGCTTGCTTGATGGCAGTATCGAGTTCTTTAGCGTGGACCAGAGTATCGTCCCAAACCGTAACACCACTCCTCGTACACATATCTTCCCTCAAACTCAGCTGTTAGTTTGGTCACCAATGTAGGGAAGGTGATTCGATCCGCCGCCCAATCCCATACCATTTGCCATGCTGAAGGATCCTGATGCAATGATGTGGGGCGAGCTATATTCAAGGAGATAAAGTCAGTTAGACAGAAAAAGAGAGTAGCGGTGCGCTTACCCTGGGAGACACCTGCGGGTGTTGGTATACCACCTGGCGAAGATGATGATGATGAACCCTCTTGAAGGGAGAAATCCACATTAATACCGTTACTAACTAGTAATGAGTCACATACCAATGTCAAGACCGAGATTTGACTGTATCTCCTTGAACCCTTCAAGGTTCTTTGAAACGACGAGGTCAACAACGTCCAGCCAATCACCCAGGTTGTATTCTTGATTGAGTAGGGCAAGCGGGAGTAACTGAAAGAACCGGGTAGACGTGATACGCCTCTCTGCGAGATCACGAAGTAAACTGATCGCTTCGGTATTGTACACCACAGGTGTGATTTTGGGGACCTCGAGTGGCGACATAGTGGAAGATAGACAACGAAATTGTAGTGGAGGTGTGGCAAAACTCTGAAATGAGGGAGTTAGACACCGCTCATTTTCTGCTTGCTCGCGAGC
>JBBPTU010000522.1:0-22243 GCA_038094295.1 Tylopilus aff. beelii | reverse complement strand
TTTATCTCGACTGTGGGGTTCACGCATGATGAAACAACGAAGCTATGGTCGAGGCAGACGACACACAGCAGATCAGTTGCCATCAAGATGTCGCCCAACGATAATTCCATCGGTCAGAAATGGCTCGTCCTCGTCGCCGGCCTCACAGGTATGAAAGTGATGTTCCCTGGATGGATCGACGGTGGGCATGTCTCGCATGCGATACAAAATGGTGATCCTGCACCGTTTTACGAGATTTCCGTGTTCGTCCGCTCACCACAGAACCGACAGACGGACGCGGACCTGAACGACAAATGCCATACCGCCATTGCAAGTGCCGAGTTCATCTTTCAAGTGCTTCTGCTGCTACCTGGGTATGATCGGGTCGCTGTCTAGCGCAGCCCACTGGTCCATCACGACGGTGTTATAACTCCTGATGTTGGTGACCGTGGTCAAGTTTCGTGTTCAACCATCAGAAAGGAAGCAGAGATGGAGTTTACGGATCAGGTGCGAGGTTTTTTGTCCCTTGATGCAGTGCGCTGATGCTGATGCTTTCCGCCATAGAAGGCTCAGGCACGGTGAAGGTGGACAGGCTCTCACGTACCGTTGGATTTTTCTCCTGCTGTTATTCCTATCGACTGTTGTATAATCCTCTTGACCAGAATCTCAGTGGAACGCGAGCAAGGGACGGGAGGCAATGGGTTCAGGGCATCAAGCGGTAACTTTGCATCAAAGTGATGGATTGATGGTATGTGCGAGACTGAATGACGTGTTTACTTTGGATCTCAAGTAGGAACGACAGGGGGTAGAGGTGCAGGTCCGTGACTGCCCGTACTTGAGCGAGTGTGGGCGGTCAGCATGTCCGCCCATTCACGCTCACTCGAGCGCGAAATTGATATCTTCCATAGCCAACCTTACTTTGCGTTGCTCTGTCGTGTTACTTCTGCCCCTAGTACATTGCTGGGTAACTCAGCAAGTCGCACCATGAGGTTTTCCGACCATGTGCTATGGGCGAGTGGGCGTGAGGACCTAGAACAGTCGGTGCACCAGAGATCGCGTCGCTGAATAAAGCACCAAGCATGGTCTCCTTCTTTTCTTTTCGAGCCACCTCATCACTGGTACTAGTAACTGACAAAAGGTGATTGATTTCTCAACAACAAATCGAAGCTACTGTTATCCCAAAACCCCAATTCAACTATTGTCCGAGGTAAACTGTCGAGTCCATGCCAATACTAATCACCCTCTTGGATTTTATCAGCTAGCTGGATGGAAAATTCGTAGGTGGAGTACTCACCACAAAGACGTTTGGATGGTTCACCTGGTTCCTGACTCATGGAGCTGGCAGGACGCTTTGAGCCAACCAGCTCAACACCTTTGGCTCCTTCCCATTCCTTTAAGTTGATCAAGAGCTGTGCAGCCTGCCTCAAATATTGGTGTTGTGATTGATGGGCAGGGTCATGATGGATATCAGGCTTTGTAGCTGCATCATCTTTTGGCCACCCTTCCTCAGCCAGGGCCTCCTTGATTGTTTGGATGAACCAGTCATGGGATGACAAATGTCTGATGTCAGTGTCATATATGTTCAGATAAGAATACTGGTGTAATGACTCTGAGCCAGGTATTGTAACTTTTGTCTTCTCGTATTGGTTGCGGTCTTCATTGCTGGGAGCAGGACTATAGAATGACCAGAATGGCTTGCTCAAGGCACGAACTAGGTCAAACAATGGAGTATTCCTTTGGGGCTTGTATGTGCATGATGGGAACTCGCCACTGGTAAAGAGTTTTATTTTCTTGTCACCACCAATCTCAAACTCATCTTGTATCTGAACTTCATCAAATGCGAGGAGGTCATTGTTGCGATGTGTTGGTCGGTAACTTTCCTTGGCAGGAACAAAACACAGCATCATCCACCCAAGGACATGCACAAACGACTCCAGATCATTTACAAGTTTATGTCGCCTGCCAGGGTGCTGAAGCAAATCAGCAGAGAGGAATTGCCAGGTCCCCTACATAATTTTCGTAAACAGATTGATAGTATAAGTAGGAACAGTGAACCCAAACACACCGTCCGTTCAGGTCTTCTGTTACCAATCTTATTTGCATCCTTTGCCATTTCCCAGTCAATCAGCAAACCCTTGCCATCATCTGTCTGAATGATGTTCCCAGGGCTAATATCCCGATGCAATATTTTAGCATGACTGTATGCATGGGAATGGGCTGCATGGAGGTGAACATTACTATGGTGTAGAAGCCACAAGATAAACTGACCTTTGATTGCATCAAGGACAACATTTACCAACTCCTTTGTGGATCCAAAGGTCGTAAGAGCATGCCCAATGACACCAAGAACAAGTCGATAATGCTGGAACGTCTGTAGAGTTCTGGCAGATGTGCCATGGAGCCACCCTGGTTCAAACAGTCCTATGAATTCTTGTGTTCGAGTTAAACCACCATCGACATCGCCACCCGCAACTAGAGTTGGAATATTGGGGGTGTTGAACTCATGGAGTTTTTCATAGATTTTATGCTCCGGTTGAACGAGATCAGGATCCAGGGCTGAGAGAAACCGCCAGGTATCTTTCATGTAGATTCGATGCTCTTTCGCCCAATCATCCAAGTCGTGTTTGCGAGACTGGCTGTCATTATCTGAAGCGGGTTGCAGTGGATTCGGAATCCATAAAAGGGGTACGTGTTTTGTGCATCGGCTGATGATCGTGCTGTTTGGGGGAACGGGTCGAGGGCCATAGGCATTGCCACGCCCAGAGAGACTAGGGATGTCGTACTCGAATAGTTGCACCGTATCATCCTCGATACCTAACTCATGCCTAATCCGTGCTGCAGTGTCGGGGGGGAGTGATAGTGCGGGACGGACTGATTCATCATAGCCTCGATCCTTGCGTGAAAAGTGGTTGAGTCGCCAGAGGAACGTGGCTAAAGGACGAGGTTCTGATGTATAGTTCAATGCGGAACTGACGACGGCCCCTGCAGTATCCCATCGGAGGAACTGGACGTGATTGTCTGTGACAAGGAGTGAAAAGGAGAAGTGTCGGAATTGGTGGGTATGTAGAACATTGGCATAGTGCAGTAACTGTCCATGTACCCTTTGTGCGTCCAGTGTCTCGGGAACAAAGCTATGTTCATCGGCGGAACCTGAAGAGTGGTCTAGCTCCCGGAATATGGCACTTGGTTTGCCCTTCTTAAACTCGATCCAGAGTTCCATATTATCGAAATCTGCAGCGCTACTCCCAACTCCGGCCCGGTAGATAGAAACGTCCGGCTTTGCCTCCTGTAACCCCTTGCGGCTCGTGTTGATGGCCTCGAGGTGTGGGATCCATGGCGTAATCGCATTTATCTTCAAGGATGGTTAGATGCGAAACATGTGAATGCTGGAACATACGAAGGTGTCGTAGCGTGAAACCTTTGCCTGTTGTGGGTCGACATGCTCAAAGGCGTCGTTAGAAACATGCGAGAGAGGTGGTACAGATCCGTCGGACGGCGGAGGGAGAAAATCTTGGAGAAATCTTTCAACAGGCACCGGGCCCACCCAACGATCCTCCATCTCTACGGCGAGCTTGCGGTGAACTATATCAGCCGGATCCACGGTGGTCGTCACTGGAATCGCTGGATGAGCTTTGAACTTGTTTCTAATAGGAGTTGATTCGTAGGGATCAGTTACTGGAGGGGAAACAGGTGCTTGACTCGGGGTATTGCCCTGGGAGGAGGTCGACATGATCAAGTGAGAGGGGAGAACAAAAATGAAACGTACAGGTGTAGCAAAGAATCAGTATATGTATTCTGCGCCAGTTGGAATCCAGTTGTCGAAGCGCACCTCAAAAGCACCAACAAGACAGGGGTTAGCTTGAAGTGTACTGCACGATACCACTTTTGGCAGCGACCCCCTCAAGAGAGGTGCGTCGATTACTTACTCTAGAGTGCATGTTATTCCGTCAGTCTGGTTCCCTTTTATTCCTTCGCAAGTATCACTCTGCGTCCGGTCTTACGATTGTGTCCCACTGTCCTTCATTGACACTCTAGTCCAGAACATCATACAAACATTCGATAGCAATAACGATAAGAGCAATATCCGACGATGCGCAAGGACTAGTCCGCCTTCATTGCGCCTGAGCCTCCTACCGAGGATGTATCAGCATCAGCACGCTGCATCACGCAAAGAAAAGCACGGCACCTGATCCACAAATTCCATCGCTTCTTCCCGTTTGATGCTCCGAATCGAGCTCACTTTCTGGTTGTTGAACAGGACTCCGTAAAACTTGTCCGCAGTCACCAACATCTCGGGTCGGAACGTCGTCGTGATGAACTGCGCCGTGCTCGACAGAGACTTGATCATATCTGGCAACGGAAGCGAGTTAGAACGGGCAGAAAGGTGGAAAGAGCATCGCTCACTTGCAACAGCGGTACGGTATTGGGCGTCTAGATTCGCATCGATCTGTTGGTACCATGATGAACACTAGAATGTCACCCCTGCAACGTACATACCTCGTCAAACAAGTAAAATGGCGCAGGATCACATTTTTGTATCGCAAATACTGCATGCGAAACACATCAATATTCAATTCATTTTTAGAACATCATCTCCATACCTGTGGCGAGGGCGACGAGCGACTTCTGGCCACCGGATAATTGCTGTATCCTTAGACCCTCGTCGACTTTCGAATTGAACGACACCTTGATGGCAACTCCAGTGTAATTGTCAATCGTGCTCTGCTGCGTGTCATCCACCTCGTCCATGGCTTCGTCATCCTGCATCAGAGGTGAGCCCCGCGACAGTCGAAACAAGAATGAATGTTTTGACAGACCTGGTCTATCCGCCGCTGGATGATCAACCTACCCCTTCCGGCAGGTACCAAGCTCTCAAACACTTCCTCGAAATTACTCGCCACTTGTTTGAACGTCCGCTCGATCGCTTCGTCCTTTCTCTGGTCGAGGACCTGCACGAGCTCCTCGATCGATGTGGCAGAGGTGTCGAGATCCTCGCGTCGCTGCAACAGCTGATCGCGCTGCTTCGTGAACGAGTTGTATTGCTCGAACGCTTTCTTATTCACGTGCGCAAACTTTTTCAGGCCCTCGTTCACTGTATGAAGCTTCTTGACCAGCTGTCGATACAACCCACGTCAGCCGGCCTTTCCCGGAATACCGATCGGAATCACAAACCCGATCGAGCTTCTCGTTGGTGTACTTTTCAAACGCCTCTTCTGGCAGCACACCCAGGTCGCGAATGTTGCGATTGCACTCGTCTTTGCGTGCCGACAACATCTGCTTCTTGGCAAGGTACCGCTCGGTGTTCTTTTGCAATTTGGTGACGCTCCGAGTGTCCTCCGATTGTTGTTGCTGGGCCTTTTCCAACGCTGAACGGAGCTCTTGTAGCTCTGCATTCTGTTTCTCGACATCCTTGTCTGCGTCTGCGTCCCTCGGCGTGAGGACGGGTGAATGCTGAAGTGGTAATAAGATGCTTACCTTGAGATCGTTTGGTTGCGGCTGTTATCGAGGCGGCAAGAGAACGTAGCTCCCGTTTACGCGCATCGAGCGACTCTGCCGATGCATCGTTTCCGCTGGTAATTTCACCCAGAGACTCTAGTTTCACTTGCAGCTCTCGCTGCCGTCGTCGGAGGCTCTCATTCAACTCGATCTCCATAAGATTCTTCTGACCATCCAACTGGCGTGCAAAGACTCAGTGGAATCATCGTAAGCGATTAGGTGGAAGCAACTTACATCGGTCCGCGTCCTGCCCAACTCGAACACCTGTCTTCTCCGCTCTTCGACCTCGATACCCAGCGCATCCATCATGTTCGCTTCCTCGTCCGTCAGCGCCTGCGTAAGCGGTGTCGACAGCTCTTGTCGATACCCCTCCGCCCGAGCCTGCGTACCACTCAACTCCGTTTCAAGGTCCCCAATCTCTGTCTCGAGGGCCACCACCCGCGCGTCCAGTCGTTCGCGTTCCTTGGTCAGAGAATTGGCGTCTTGGAGGAAGTTCTCCCTCGACTCGCGCGCCTGCGCCTGTTGGAGCGTCAACACCTGAATCCTGCCCGTCATGCGCGTGATCTCCTGCTCGATCCGCGTAATCTCGGCTTTCACTTCCTTGGCGCGCTTGTCGTCCGCATCGAATTTCGTCCGCCAAGAGGCGACGGCTTTGATGGCCTCGATGCGGGACCGCCGGACGTCGTGGTAACCGCCCGTCAGTGCACCTTTTCGGTCGACCTTGTCGCCGTCGAGCGTGATCGTGTTGACGCCGTGACTCTTGACATATGCCGCAGCGACAGTCAAGTCCCTGCACACCCACGTCTTCCCGAACACTTGCTGGAATGCTTTTTGGTGCGTAGCATCGAACCGGATCTTGTCGATGAGCGGGAGAGCGTCTTGGGCTGGGGGGACCGAGGTCGCAGGCTTTGGCTTGAGGCGATTGAGAGGCATGAAAGTGACACGACCGGTCTTTTCCTTCAACATAACTTCGAGGACCTTTGAGGCGGTTTCGTCTGTGTCGACCACAACATGAAAAAGGCTGACGGGAGCGTTAGCTAAACGTGCGGATATGGGCATATCGTTTACCTATTGCCAGCGGTCAGTTCGATAGCGGTACTAAACGTCTGGTCGGGAATCTCAAAGAGGCGATATAATGGTCCGTAGACGCCATCTAGGCCGTGCCTCTGTGCGATCCTGTCGACAGCACGTAGGCCCGAACCTGTATCCTATCAAGATGTTCACCAAAGCCCAATCGTGATGTACGTTTGACCAACTTACCTTGTCCATCATGGAAGCGAGACTACGCTCAGCAGACTTGAGCTCGTCTCCCGCGTGGGCGAGCAGACCACCAAGCTTGGAATCCTCCCTCCAGAGTTCCTTCCGTCGCTCGCTCAGGTCGCTCTGTTGATCCTTGAGCTCTGCAAGTTGCTCGCCTAGGGTTCGCACCCGCTGTTTCCCGTCTTCTAGACTGCCTTGAATCCCATCTAGTCTCTGAACGATATCTTCCAGCGATGCCTTCGTTGACCCGAGACCTTGCCTCGTGGAATCAAGCACGGCGGACCGGGTATTCTGATACGCTTCTAGCGAGGCGATTTCCTGACGGAGGTAGCTGTCCCGCTCCGCTTTCGTCCGGAATCGTTTGACACGTCCTTGTTTCGCGAAAAGTGCATTCAGCTGAGTCCGCGCCTCTTCCATTCTGCGCTTCTCTACAGCCTCTCTAGAGCGGGCATCGTTCCATCGAGGGATTAACTGGGATAGTTCCCTTTCTTTTAGTTGGATCTGTTGCTCCAACCCCGAGAGTTCGTTTCCGAGCTCTGCACGCCGTCCCTCCTGATGTTCGCCTGCTGAATGTAGGTCGGCGATAATACACTCCAACTCTGTACGTGAGCGTACGAGATCCGAGAGTTCGGACTGAGCGTCCTGGCGGGTAATGTTGAGAGTCGACAAGTTGTGTTTGGTCTGAGAGATTTTCTGCTCGAGACGCTACGATACAGATGAGACATTGCGACCAACAAGGAGGTGAGTTATTGGACCAACCTGAATCTCCTTTTCTCGCGAGTCATACTGCTCGCGACGCATGTTTGCACCGTGTACCTCTCCTCGTCTTTCTTCCTCGATTTCTTCCAACGCTTCACCGACTTCCTCCAACTCACGTTGATACAAAGCATACTCGAGACAGCGTCGCTCCTTGTCCTTTTCTTGAAACTCGCGTAGCTCCTCTTTTTCCTCCTCGAGTTCTGCCAAGCGCGACTCGATATACTCGAGCAGTTCGTTGATCTTGGTGCGTTTCGCGTCCGTTTCTGCCATGATGCGAAGGGACTCTGTACGACGCTGTTCGTAAACCTTGGTCCCTGCTACCTCTTTGAGGAGCGCAAGCCGCTCATGGTCTTTTGCATTCGTCAGCGCCGTGATCTATGGCATGTAGTATCAGCATCTGCGCACGCAGTTGAGCACAGAAGTAGAGAATTACCCTGCCTTGAGGGACGATGTAGTACGGATTCGACTTGCTGAACCCAGCGCTCTCGAGAAGGTTCATGACGTCCGCCTTGCTCGCGCTCTTCTTGTCAAGACTGTACTCGTCCTTTTTCAGACCAATCGTTCTCCGGATGATGACTTCTTCTCGCCCTGTCGGGAACCGGTTGTCCGAGTTGTCGAATATGATCTCGACTGGGCTGCATGAGCGAATGAGATGCGAAGAACGATGGCGACGCACCATAGGCAGATAGGGTAGTTGTAACCGAAACACCTTCGTGTAAGAGCGCCTGTCGTTCCTCGCGGGACATTGATGTGTATGCATCGGAGAGGACAAACCGAATGGCTATCAAAGTAGTGTGAGTATCTTGCACAAGATGCAGAACTCCACAAGGAGACATAACCAAGCGAGATAGCACAAAGAAGGCATCACACAAGCAACGAAAGGCACACTTCCAGGTGCGACTCCGTTGTTGATTTCGCGCCCAATTCGCTCACCAACTCACCAGCAAAAAAATTACTCTTCCCGGAACCATTGCGTCCAACCACCACGTTGTGACGCGGCGAAAACGGCTCTATCTGCGTCTGATCGCGGTCTTGGATCAAATCAACGAACAGTCAGACAGACGGATTCGGTGAGGGGACTGACAGGACTTGAATCCTTGGATCGTCAAAGTCTTGATGTACATCTCCACGAAACGTCGTTGGTACGAAAGGAATGTGTTTCCCTGGCTCAAGTTCTGGACGCTGCGAAGAGCGAGATGGCGTGTGCCGAGGTGCAGTAGGGGCGTTGCCTCTGTGAGACGCGTGACATACGCGTGACATACCACGTGACCACTGTCACTTCGCGTCCTTGAATTCGCACTACTACTAGTACTGGCTAGTACACAGAAATGTCTCAATTCCAGGGATCGAACAACACCTTTCCGCATCTCCCTTTGTCAAAGTCTTCATATGCTTCAGCCGCTACGTCAAAACCAACGATCTTCTCCACCAGGCTTGTCTCTCCTCCAACCTCTCCAAACACGTCTTGCCTTCGGAGTAGCAAGTCCAGCGCCACGGGGAACATCGCTCGCACAGGGCAGCGGCCAAAATCCAACGACACGTTCTTGTCATACAACTGCTGACCCGTGTAGGGCACCTGGCTGTCCGCATGCACCCCTACCGAGGAGATGCATCCGAACGGCTGCACCAGTTCGTATGCTAGCGAAAGAGCGCTCGTGTTTCCGACGACCTGCATCGATTCATGAATCTGTACATGTCTCTCAAGACATCGTGCTCACTTCCAAAACCACGTTGCATCCGACGCCGTCGGTCCACGACGTGACGACACCCTTGCTTGCTTCGATGTCAGATACTTTCAGATGGCCATTGTGCTGCTTTCCATACGCCTGTGATACTTTTGCGTGTATCGCTTCCACCTTCCTTCGTCGGGTCTCCGTCGGATCGATCGCGACAATGCGAAATTCGACGTCTTTCGCGTAGAGCATGTCAAGCAACGCGATACAGGTGCACTGTTCTCGTTCATTGTTGTATGAGCTGCTTGGCCATCATGACGAGCATCAACGTACCACTCCCACTGGCCCAAGTCCTACGACGGCAATCGTCAGCAGCTTGTCCTCCGCCTTCAATGACATCGAAGTGGTGCTTCCAGGCAGCGCAATTGCTGAAGTTTCCGGGTATGCCCTCGATGTCAGTATCGGCAACGTCTTTGGATGGTTCAGCGCCTGAAAGGCCGCGAATACGCCCGTCGGTAGAATGTCACAAAGTAAAAGCAATGAGGAGTCGGCGAGTTTTCCAATCGTTTCTCTACTCTCTTGATCGGGCCATACAGAAATGGCCGATATCTCCTCCAGATTGTAGAGTGTACCACCCGCATGTGGGACATGAACATACTGTGCTTGTCCTCCCGGAGTGTGTGGTGTCCCGAAAAGCCGACTTTCGACACACCTACAGGTGAAACCAACACGGCAGTAACTAGCGAATATTGTCGCGCTATAGTCCTAATGGAACAAAGATGAAAACATACTGGCACTCTCCACATGACACCGTGAACGGCGAGACAACCTTGTCTCCAACTTTGAGAGTGGCATACAGACGCGGCCGATCTGTCGCTCCCGGGTGAAAATTTGCACCGAGGGAAACTACCTCCCCAATGAATTCATGTCCACAGACAGATCTAAATAATATAGTTGAAACCTCGACGGAGTGTTAATCGGCTTACGGTTTCGTTGATGCCATCGTCCCACGATAGACATGCAGATCGCTACCACACAACCCCGCAAGCTAGTACGATCGGAAAGTCGGCATGCACAAGTTCAACAAGACGTGCATACCTTGACTTTGACAATTGCATCATCGGGGTGTTCTATCCTGCGTTATCATTAGTTCCTTGATCGATGGATGGAAGGATGGACCCAGTCTAGCCGTGAAGCACGTCCGGCGCTCACTTTGGAATGGGGACCTCCTCAACACGAATGTCGTATGCCGGAGGATAGAAGCGCACGGCGGATTGCATCCCGCGAGTAGGTTCCAGACGAGTCACGGAGCAAGTCCGACAACAGAACAAATCACATACGCGGAATCCAACTTAGGTCTGATTCTGGTATTACAGCCACTGTCATGCATTTCCAAGGCTCCGACTCGAAAATGTAACCGCAAGGTAAATAGTGCTTGTCTCGGCGCACGGAGTAGTGGGCACTATTGACACCAATATTAGTCCCCTTCTCCAGTGTATTACCCCGTCGTCGTTCTGTCCAACGTCCGTTGATCTTGGTGGGACCAAGTGGTTGTGGTTGTCACGGTGGGGGGATTATGATGGTTTAACCTCAACCCGCTGCGGCTGCGGAAGCCTGCCGTCAACAGCCCCGTTACGTAATTGATGTTCGATCAACGTTGCCTGTCACCGCGTCAGACAGTGCCAGCCTGAGGTAGGTATGTCGGATGAATTAGTATTTGAAGAAGTACATTGCCCCGCTATCATTCACCATAACTAACAGTGAGGCTAGTGCGACGAATTAGACGCCTTCAAGTTTCAGTTCCAAGCTCCATCAGCTACCGCTCCGGATTCCAACTCGGTTTCCCTAGTGGGCTCGCGTTTCCTCCACTTGGGCAGCCTCGCAAGATAAACAAATAACGGGAAAATGATTGATGGCGACATGCTGGCGAGCACAAGGTTTGCCGCGAGCACGGGAGATCTGGACAATACAACGAATCCCATGACGCGCACGATGACGAAACCGACGTCTAGAAGGGCAAATAAAATCGCAAATGTCGCGTAACCGATTTGCTGGGCATGCTCCTAAGCCAGCGACAGTCGCGTCAGAGATCATGGAATTGCCGTATCAAACGAGGTGTTACCTTCAGCTCCGCAGGTGAGAGCCTACCGTAGTGGATGTGTATGTTCTCAGCCAGGACTAAAAAGGACAACGTGCACAGCATGAAGAAGTAACCACCGTTGCCAAGATGGATACTACGAGTCGTTGTTAGCCTCGGGTGCTGATGAAGAGAGGTCACTGGACTCATACGTGAAGCAGCTACGGAACTATTGTTTGCACAAGGGTAAGAGATCTGGCTTAGGGACCGAACAGAGGTGCTGACCAGTTCAATGGACCAGTGAGTCCGGTCGTTCAAGGCTGCCTTGACATCTTCGAAGTCATGCGACGACAGCATCATGTCATATAGCGTGAATGAGAGTATGTGTCGAGATAGTCGAGTGACGGTCTCGAACATTTTTAACTTGAAAGCTTGCGTGGTAGAGAAAGTTTGGTTTGCGGACACCGTCGTAGAGCCTCAACGACCTTAAGTACCGGAGTTGAGCAGCCTTACAACCAGTCGTATGTTCCCCTGCAGAGTTTGATTTGGCGATCTAGGATGATGATGATGATTCGAATTTAGTACCATATTTAGGAAAATATCCTGTGGGCCTATGTCACCGTCGACTCACCGGTTCATTACGCTCTCTGTGCAAGGGCTGTTGCGGAAAATGGGATGAGGAGGAGCCAAATATCCTTATATAGTAAGTTTAAATGCTTGCGAGATAAGTTCTAAGCCTACCCAGCGCTTATCTGCACAGGGATTGATTTGCCGACCTTCATCCAACTAACAGGAGGAAGATATACCACAAATGGAAAGTAGAGGATGATGAAGATCGAAAGCAGACCACCACCCTCATGGGTAAGAATTACATACCTCGAAGATTCTCTGAGAGGCTGTACATTAGGTACCATACTACGGGACATGACACGATGTCTTCTCGATTTAGAAAGAAGACGAGGTCTGCTTTTTGCAGTAGGAGACGTTGTACAGCCACTACTAGTGCACATCGCCGTTCCGTGTCGCACGATCCACTGACACGCCACAACCTTCGTCCCCCAACTCCGCGCTCTCCAAGTGGCGCTAGCAGGTAAGAGCAAAGTTTAGACCGATGGGCATGCATTTCTAAGGCTCTGGCTCGGAAATGACATTCGTCCCGTGTGTAACATACTAGTAGGGGAAATGGTGCTCATCTCTGCATACCGTACATTGAAGTTGGAACACAAGTCGATTGTCCACGAGCCGGCAGTTAGGATGGTACATCCATACAAGGGCTTTTTCACAAGAGATCTGGCTCCTAGGTGCATCCCGCAGATTTCATAGGTCTATGATAACAACGGGCCAAGGCGGTCGTGAACCACTGCAATCAAGCGACGAACCGAGACAAGATTCAATATCGACGAGCGGAAGATGGCAGGGATGTGGAAACACTAATCGTCGCAAAGAGTAACCGTTGCATTCAAGTTGCGACAGAATAGGAGGTGCTAGCGCTCCGTTCACGCTTCAAAGCCGGGCAAAACAAGTCGCCTGACAAAGCCGCTAAAGCCGCAGCAATGTGGATACCATAATTACAAAGCCATCTAATCTAGTGTATTCCTGACACTTCCCGGTGCGTGGATCGGCATCTCACCTAATTTGTGATCGGGTTTGGTACAGCTTTCCGCCCTAACTACTATTGGGACCATGCAAGGTTCAATTCACTCCATGGGTCTCTCGTTGCTACTGCCAGCAGAGTAGGTATGGGTCTATGATAGCCCAAATTGCGAATTCCTCGTCAATACCCCAATGAACATTTCATGCTACTATTTAAATTGTCTTATCTGGCCTTCCGGTGGCAAGTGACTCTACTCTATCAGGCACCTGCAATATCCACACCTTTGGCATCTCCATCGGACAGTACTCTCACAGTCGCGCATTCCGACATGGATGTTCGATACATCGCCTTCCCAAGTGATGACAGATTCATCACGACCTCGGGTAACACGAAAATCTCGCTGCGGAACACCGTACGACACACGAGCAAATCGGGTCGATCGTTGAACTCAGTCACCACATCTGTTCTATATCAGAGAATTATGACTTTGTTACTTGTGGAGGAAAATGGGTTCCCCTCCAATTTTCGTGAAATACTTTGTTCTACTTGCACTAACGTAAGAAATCAGGATCAACGTGAACGTCTGCAAAGGAAAGGGGATGAATTCTCTCCCCTGACCAAACTATCAGAGTGCACACCACAAACGTTTCAGGGAAATGTGTCGTTAATCTACACGTGGACACTTTCGTGGTATCTCTTGACCTGCGACAGCTGTCTCCAACGATCGCTTAGACACTCTGGAAGACCCAAGTTGGTCATGAGTTTCGTTTGGAGGCGATGGAGGCATGCTTGTTACTTCATCTGCGTGTGTACGCTTCTGCCATGATGATCCTGCTGCCGCACAATTTTCATCTCTCCCGGATCCTCGGCGCTTTGGTGGTCGAGGCAACGTAGATAACTCTGGCTCTGGTTGTATGTCACACTCCATATCCAAAAGTAGTGGGGGAAGTCTGGGCTTTTCAAAGTCCTTCTCTGTGAGTATTTGGCCTCGAAGGATCTTGCCCATGTGTGTGTGGCCGAACGGTCGCCCCCGATTCCGAATGGCAAGCAACGCCATCACCGTTGGCAGAGGTGAATCCGAAAACGTGATCTCCATCTCTTCTAAAGCGCCAGGCATGTGGAATAGGTTCCGCAGAGCTCTACTCCCGTCGCTTGGTGAGTCTTTCGCTGGCACATCCAGGAAACGACTGAGACGAAGATATGATTCATAGTCTCTGAGATAGAGCTGCCCCGCGAAGACGTTCAGTTGGTCAATCAACTCCCATGGTGGAGTCCAGTCGGAAGGCAGCGGAGGAATCACATATAGCCTGAGATCGTCCGATGGCTTCGTGCGCTCGGCGGTGCGTGGCGCGTACAGATGGAGATGGACGTGTTTGCTCGTCCTAATGTCTGGCATCAACAAATTGGCCTCGAATGGGCTCAATATAACGAGCACTGGACCGCGATCCGTCTTTCCAGAGAGAATCCATTGGACGGGTCTGAGGTACTGGTCCATGGTGCCCTCGGTGGATCCATACTTTATCGTCCTGCTAAAGTCCGCTGTCGCTAGGACAGATGGACTCCAGACATCCGCATCGCGGGTTGCCGCAGTACTCCGTTGAAGCGTGGTGAAGACCGGAAGAAAGGCGGGGCTATCTAATGCTGGTACGGAACCAGATTTGACAAACAACAGGACGTCTGGATGAAGGAAATGCTCTGCGGGTTCAGCCTTTGGGGGTAACTCCTCCTCCCGTTCGCGCTCTTGTTCCCTGTGAACCTCCCGTTCTTGTTCTTCCCAAAGCGTTCCGCGGGGAACTGATAGGATCCCGAGGTCTTTGCAGCGCTGCTGCATCCCTGGAACTGCCGACAAATCGATTTGTACGGGTTCAGTCTGGCGGGGCGAATACATGTCCGCTAGGGATTTGTAGTTTGGCTGCAGCCATGCGTCTGACAACTGATTTGGCCCTGGCGCGTCTTTGCAGAAACGGGTCAGGGCATCTTGTCTCGACACGTGGTCAAAGCCTTGCTGTGCCCAGTGAGGTGCTCGATGCTGGATATCAGCCCAGGTCTCTCGTATGGTCCAGGAGAGGATATCGCTAATAGTGATCCGCAGGTCCCGATCTTGCTTTCCGGTCACTGCTCGGATGCTCTGGTCGACTCCGGGGGGCGCAAAAAACATGACAGTGTGTCCATGTCCCAGTTTCCGCATTCGCATGCACCCTAAGAAGCACGAACAATGTCATTTATTAATTTGATCATAGATCCTTTTTTACGAACCTTGCATCAGAGCATCCTTCGTCACCTTCGGGCCCAGCGTAACTGCTGCTCGCGACCCGATCGGAAATTTGAGGTCCGTGCCTCTCGTGTGTGGATGATCCAAGTAGACGATACACTTTTCCAACTGCTGACAGAATGCAGAAGATGATAGTGGTTGAGGTTTACCGTTTCTTGGCAGTACAGTCAGTTCGTCGTTATCGCCAACATAAATAGCTGCCTCTGCATCACGAACGACCTTGAGCCAAGCCTCAGCTATCTGAAGATTGGACAAATCAAGTATCTGTGCCCCAACATCCAGCAGGACACGAATTTCAGGTTGCTGCGAGCTTATTAACCTGAGTAGTTCGAGCGCGGCCTGGCGTCGACCATTCTTGTGAGTAAGAATGTAATATTCTGTATCTTTCTCTTGTTCTTGTAGGAGTAGTCGTGCGAGCACGCTGGCGCTGGCTCCCCGCTGATGGTCAAGGTCGAGCTGAACGACAGACATCGGTAGTAACCATCGACAGTCGCTCGTTCCCGAGAATCCTAACACATAACTTGGTGAGTAATTCTTGCTATCAATAGTGAGTTTGGTTACCTGTTACGAGCTTCTCCCGCTGCTCTGCCAGATCCCAACTAGATCCACAAATTTTCCAGGGATATTCTTTCGCTTCTCTAGGAAACACTACTTGCGACAAGTAAAAATCTATTACCCTCTGATTCCGCGAAAAAAGCGGGAACGTGGTATTGTCCCATTCTTCCGATGATCTGGGATTGATATCGCTGAGTTTCCGAAGCGAGTCAGGCAGCGACTCGTAATATTTGATCCACTGTGAGTACTCGGCGGTTGGGTCGTCCTGGTCTAGCAAAATCTGGAATGAAGCTCGAAGTTGCTCCTCGGTGAGGCCAGCGTAGTAGTAAGATAGACACGTGAGAATAATAGTGAGATCTGGGTGGCCGAACTGAGTATTGGGTGCTGGCATATCTTTGGCTCGATACGGAACCGCAAGCATTGTGGTCCACTTGTGGTCTTTTTGATTCTCGGACTCGTTATCCAGGGTGTCTAGTAATTCTTGCTGCAAGACAAGGCCATAGTCAATGCGCCATCTCCGCTCCGAAAGAGCAAACGAGAGGATGTTCGAGGACAGGATTCCACGAAGGAGGAGTAACCCATTCCAGAGGAAGTTCTCGTGCGAGTGTTTAGCATACTCCTCCACTATCTTCGTCGTCTCGAAGACTTGAAGGACTTCCTGGTCAGAGATAAAACTGCGGATTGCCTCACGTAATGCTGCGCTTGAGATTTGCCGAAAGTTGAAGTTGGGTAGTTGTCCTGTCATCACGTCCTTCACGATCATTGATATTAGTCGTTGACAAATATCAGAGGGTCGTGCAATGCGAACGCGCGGAAACGATCCTGGTGGCCCTTGTTCGTACTCGACCGAATCCGGATGATTCCGTGAGAGCGTATACAAATGCTCCTTGGCGAGCCTTAGGATTTGCTGAGTGATAGTCCAGCGGTGAGGGTACCCATCCATGTGTTGCTCGAGACCCATCGTATAAATCATTTGAAAACGCGGGTGAAGGATCTCGTCGCTTTCGTCTACGATATCTCGAACATGAGAATGAACCACTTTTTGAAGGCTCAACCACTCTGTTGGGTCATCTGACGTGCCAGTGGACTCAATGTAATCTCTGCTCGCTATCGAGGAATTGGCAGGTGGTTTGCCTAGCCATCGGAATATGTTCCCAACGAGGCTATGTTGCGATAGCTGGTGCTATATAGCTCGCTAAACGAACGACCCCGGTCATAAATTATACCCAGACGCACCAATCCTCTAGTAAGTGAAGAGCTTGTCACAATGTGCTGGTAAATAGATTTCGGAAGGTTGAGGAGTGGATCTACCACAGCGTTTCCGTGCCGTATCTGTTTCTCGATGCCCATTAACTTGAGTGATATGACATGTTCTGGCCGGACGAGCAATATCCCCCGTTCAGTCATGCACTGAGACATGAGTTTGCGCAAAGTTCCAATTCGAAGCATGTTTTTGGGGTCGTTGTACGTGATACGAGAGAAAGGCAGGTGGTAGATTGGCCTGTCGGCGAGCCAACCGAGACGAGCGACGAGTATGTCAAACATTTGTGCCGTCAACGCCTTTGGGACTATGATGCGGACAAGCTGGCGTCCGTCCGCAAGAGCTGCAGCTACGATGGGGATGATGACAGATGTTTTCCCTTCCCCCATGTTGACTTGCATCACGGTGTTCCCCCCAGATTCCGGAAACATGAGTTCCATTGCCGTTTCTGCTTGCGCGCGTCGAATAAGAAAGTCACCTTGAGCCTGTAAAGGATAAACAACTGGAATGGGAAAGAGGTCTTCATGACGGAAACGTACTTGAATCAACAACCAATCAGGGTACTCTTCAGGATTCCACCCATCGCACTGCTCGTTCTCCAGCTCGTTCAAAAACTCTTCCTCATTGCCGTCGAGAACGAATCGAAGCAATCTCTTGGCACGCTGAAGCTCTAAAAGCAGTTGAGCGAACAACACTAGACATTGTTTCCATTGATCAGAGAGTTGGATGCGAGAGGTAGATGCAAGACAACGCAACAGCACATGCGCAGTGATCGGGGGCCATTGACCAAATTGTTCGAGGGCTTGCTCGATAGCAGTCACTGGCCCTAGAATCTTCTTCAGCCTACATAGACCACCCATGTAGTCAGCCCTGCATTTTACATAGTGTTCCTGAAGCATGTCTAAGTCGTCCTTTGTCACTGATTTGTGAGTCAGAAGCAATTCCTTGCAGAGATTTGCACTCGTCTCGAGAAGAGCGACGTATTCCTGTTGAAATGTAAACTCTGAGTTGGCCTGAAGAGAGGAGAATAGCTGATCTAATGCAATGGTACCACCAGGTGTTCTAGTTGTTTTATTGACCTGACAGCCAAGTCGTGGCAGAGTTTTGTGCTGCGGTAACTGTGGGGGTGGGCTGCTGGAAAATAGCTGGTCAAGTGTGATCTGTAGTGGCGCACTGGCATGTCGCTCGGATGTATACCGTGCATTGGGGACTCGGCGGAGAAACAATAGTAGACTGCGATCAAGATGGAGGTTGGCTTTCGTATAGTCAAAGTCATTATTCGCCTCTAGACGCGTCAGTCGATCGCTATTTGGGGGAAATAGATGCACGGCTCGTCGTGTAGCTTTAGGTGTCCGGAGAAAGTATATCTCAAAGTCATATGCATCGATACTGGGGTTTCTGTGAGCCTTCCAATAATACCTATTACTCTGGATTTCATCGTGCGCAGCATTGAGTTGAGGATACTTGGTCCAGCTCCAAGGACTGACAGAGTGCCTGGACGGCTTATCATCAGTGAGGGCTTTGAGCTGCATGATCGATTGGCACCCCGCCGACTGGAGGAAGTCGAGTGCTGCTTGAGTACCCATCTTGCCCGTGAGTGGATCAGGCCGGTGAAAGGTAGTTGCGGCATGCAAATAAGCAAGTAATCGCATGCTCTTAGGGTTCCAATTCCCTCGCAAGCAGCCCAGTTCTTGGTCTACTCTGAAAGTGTGGTATGACCCATAATTGATAAAGGCGATCCCACTTGACTGCGTGGCATCAGGGCGACCGTCCGGTACAAGCACAACTCTGGATACCAACGCTTCTGGAGTAGGAATTCCTGCAATATCGATTGTCGGGCGAAGAACAAGGAGGTTCTCCAAACCAAACAATGTGCCAACACATTGATCTTCGTCGTAGACCATGTGCTTGAAGTCACGGGACTCGAGTTCTTCCCTGTCGTTGACAAAGAAGGACAAAGAGTGACGGGGGAGAGTAACAGTCAATGGTTGCCTTGATATAGGATGAACAGAGTTGACAGCAGTGACTAGGATGTTCGTAGTGCGTAGCATGGTCCCCCTCTGCCTTTCCTCGCCAGCAAGACAGTGGAAACATTTGGAAAGCATTGCCTGTGTGGGGCTTTTAACGTCCACAAGCGACTCGTGACCCTTGTATGCATGGTACCATCTACTGGCAGATGCGTATTCGATCCTCCAGTTCTCTATGGATTGTTTCCAGCGCTGTTGGTGATGGCGTATCTCGACAACTCCAGAGGAAGTATTTAGCCAATGTACATGATCGTCGACAAGTGCTGGTGGAAGGTCTTCCAACAACATTTTTGGAGGAATGCGTTCGAATACCTGGTTTGTTTCACTGCACTGTGCTCGAACTATTAGATTGTCGTCCCGCAGTGAAAAGTGCACCTTCCCAGATTTGAACCACCACAGCCGCATCAAATAGCTGGCAGACTCACCTTGTAGCCGGGT
Organism: Tylopilus aff. beelii; assembly: GCA_038094295.1. Classification (NCBI taxonomy): domain Eukaryota; kingdom Fungi; phylum Basidiomycota; class Agaricomycetes; order Boletales; family Boletaceae; genus Tylopilus; species Tylopilus aff. beelii. The sequence goes on along the minus strand of JBBPTU010000522.1, from coordinate 2,852 downwards.
GCCACAGTCAGAGTCATGAAATCCATTCCTGGGAGATCCGATGGTACGACAAAACACTCATTCTATTAAAGGCATTTAGAGACTTGGCGAGGGCAAAGATTGTAGCATGCACCTACATCACCAAAAATCGCCTCGTAATCATCATGAACCCTAATCTTTTGAGGCAATCGACCGAACAGTTGTCCGTCCACCCAAATTTGCCCATCAAGTAGGTTGATATGTGCAACTTGCGAGCATCCACCTCGAGCTACATCTGTCTTACATGTAAGCCAGCGTGTATTTGGATGCTGCAAGGCCTCCGACTGGAGCGCACATGGGCGGTAGCTTGCGAAGATCCTTGCAATGGCAAGGTCGAGACCATGGTTTGATGGGTCAGCAAGGACAACATCCCTCACAACCCCCTCTAGAGTGGGAGTAAGACGTCTGTCACGTCGAAGGAACACATAACACCTATCAGTCTCTGAGAAATCGAGAGCAAATGAGCATAAGGATGTGGCTTCCAGGAATTAGACGTACGGAGATGTGTCCGTACAAAGAAGAAGCATGATAATAGAGCATCGATATCCTCCGCAGATTGGATAAGTTGCGGGAGGGTGGCACGATCAGCGTCAAATGTGCTCCGACAAATAAGTGCCATGTTCAACAAGGAACTCTTGCGCTCTTCATCCATCGGCAATATGTGCAGGTCATACGATAATTCCTGCACCCAACTAAATGTTTTCCTGCGTACTCTCCGAAGAACTGCGATTGCTCGCTCCGAGACGCTCGTACTTGGACTTGATGCAAGTATACGAGTGAGCAACAGTGAGATGGTACTCATGAACGTGACATCAATCAAGCTTGCCCCATCCACAAACAGATTGTCCAGCTCGTCCATAAGGGCATTGCAAAAGAATGTATCCTGGAGCTCTTGGTGCCAGATCCATGACGTCGTGTTCAGGTCGAGGGGTCCAACTTGAAATGCTGCCTGTGCAAGAAGATCATGGACTTCCCCACGACGGAGATTGAGGGTCCTAGAATGCAATCCCTGAAGGATATTGAGCCATTGGAGTAAGGAACCACTCCGTAGGTGTGCAAAAACAATGAATTCGTCAAGGGAGAAATCCATGGGACACCCGGCTTGATTAGCCAAAACACCGTTGGATGTATGAGAGGTGGTGTCCACATATCCTCCAAAGCTGTCATAACCCATAAAGACATTGTCTGGTCGCTGCCACATCCAGAGTTCATCCTTTGCGCCGAGTTTGCTACGGAGGTAATAACACAGTGATGTCTTAGAATGGGAACAGGCGAGATGTGGTCCCTCGAGCTCGAGTTGGTGTTCAGTGAGGTAGGGCTGTAATTCAGGGATATCTGAAACCGGCATCCAATTCTCTGGGTCTATACCATTGTAAGAACTTTTGATGTAGTTGTAGATCCGGGCAATGGCGGAGCGCCAGATACGGATACAGGTTGGGCACTGCAGTTCAAACACAATAACCTTAGCATGCAATAGTGAGGTGGGCAGTGGCGACCTGGAATTCTTCGCATTACGAGCCGAAGGTTCTTGCATGGCTTGCTCTTTACCATCGTTGCCAACGCTAGCAACATGAGTGTCTCTGCCGCACTCGATATCAACCATTTCCATTATCTCTCGTTCGATACGAGCTTTGAGTTGCTGAAGGTGTGTGGACTGGTCAAAATAACGGACGGGAAAACTGTCTTGAGTGAACTCGTCCGACACTACCAACCATCCTGGACGCGATCGCAATTCCCGTGTAGCAAGGTATTGGTATGCGCACGAGAGACGATGGAGGCTGGTCATTTTGCGTAGGCAAAGTCGTTCCAGCCACGCTAGTGGGATGCCAGGGGTGTAGTCGGCGAGCAAAGGGATCTCTTGAACTACCAGTTTATCAAGAGCAATAAAGAGCTCCAGCATGGTGAGAATCTCTATGGACCGATCCTCTGGAGTTTGGGGCCTCCGAGACCTTTCCCAATATCGATCCAACAAAAAACCAAGCTGGACATACGCATCATCCGCGATGGTGACATGTGCAACCCAATCGTCAATTTCTTGCTCGACCGATTGCTCGACATCGTACATGGCAATTTCACGGTCGGCGCGGTATGCTTCGTCGAAAAAGGATCCACTCAAAGACAAAAAGTCCTCAAGAGTTCCGCGGCGACGATGATCGGGATTGAAAGGAGTACGAGTTCGAAGTGTTTCTGGAGTTGAGATGGTCTTGCGAATGTAGTCTCCGCTATTCAAGAGTGACAGCTTCGTATCTCTGATGAGATCCTGTGACGAGGGGTTATGGAACGGGGATCGGCGGACACTGAGCTCCTTCCGTCTGGCATCAAGTATCTCCCGAAGACAAGTACATGTCTCGAGTGCCATTTCAGAAAGCCACCCCGGAACAGAGGGCCCAAGCTTGGTTAGACGGCGTAAGATCTTGGAGGACATGAGATGAAGAAGGTCACTAGAAAGATTTGTATTGTTTCCGTCCCTAGCAAGGGTGCATATGAAGTACAAGACGAATCGTTTGTAGAAAGCACGTCCGATGGTAGAACGCTCGACGGACATCTGGATTGCAACCTTGATAAGAAGCCACAGGGAGGAACGACGCCAATCACCCTGGCCTTCTCTCGACCAAATGGCGGGAGGCCATTGGCCAACGTTGTCATGGATATGTTTGGAGACGGCAGTAACGCCTGCAGTTCGGTCAACATAATGCAAGATCCCAGGGAGAAATACTGTGATGCGTTCCAGATGTGAGCGAGAAGGGCTAACAGAGTCGGGAAAAGAGAGGAAACTGGCAAGTTCAGATTGAAAGTTATGATCGTCAAACGCCTCATTCGGTGCCTCGATAGCC